>JAPFFP010045876.1:0-11353 GCA_026153255.1 Solanum medicagineum | reverse complement strand
GAATAATTCATACATGTTATATTGCTATAAGCTTATTTATTACCTATGTTATGCATCTTGTTTATGGTGCTTATCACTTGTTGCACTGCATCCTACATACTTAGTACATTCAAATGTACTAACATATACTCTATACCTACATGATACCACCATATAAGAATTGTAGACCCACTTGATCATCCTCCTCCACGTGGCCAGTACGATGTATCTCAAGCTAGTTAGTGAGTCTTCCATTCCAGGGACATTGACTATACTCTTATGTTATGTATTCAGACACTCTTTTCTTGATGTATGTTTCTTATTGACCGTGAGGACGAGCCGGGTTGTATGCCTTGGCCCCCACTAAGTTCTATGTTTAGGGGTGTTGTTGGACACGTTATTTATTTATGCCCTGAGCCTTGACTCTCTTGTTGATGTTTATGTTATGAAAGCTTTCCTTTAGTCCCTTTTTCCCCATTTCTAATTCAATTGTGATGTTTAATTGCTTCCGCGACCAATGATATGTAATTATATGCTAAGACGCTTGTTTGGGGTCCCTTCGGGTTCTTCATTTGCCGTGTCACATCTAGGCCCTAGGCTTGGGTCGTGATAAACTTGGTATTAGAGCACTAGGTTGTTAATGGTCCTCGGCATCAAACACACCGCATCGATTAGAGTCTTGTTCATGGTTGTATTGTGCACCACAACTATGAGCAAGAGGCTACGAGGCATTTTAGGAAATGTTTCCTTTTTTCATGTTCTAGGTCATGTCATAGAGTTGAAGTAAGGTCCCCCCACCCCAAACGATTATTCTTTTCTATGCTAGATCATGCCTAACACAAGAGAAAGGAGAGCCCGTATTCCCGAGGAACAACCGGCTCATGGTGAGATCTGGGAAGCTCTCACTTTGCTAGCACAAGTTGTGGCTAACCAAGCCAACCAAGCGGCCCAAGCCCCTCATGCTCCTATACTAGCATATCGGGTGAGGGATTTTATGAGGATGAACCTACTAGAATTATATGGGTCTAAGGTAGATAAGGACCCTCAAGAGTTCATTGATGAGGTCTATAAGGTATTAGTTGTCATGGGTGTTAGATAAAAAGAGAAAGCGGAGTAGGCGGCCTACAAACTCAATGGTGTAGCATAATATGGTTTAATTAATGGAAGCAGGAGAAGGGAATAAATAATCTGGTGCTTTGGGTGGAGTTCAAGATGGTTTTTCTTAATCGAGTCTTCCCTCCTGAGCTCAGGGAGGCCAAGATGGTGGAGTCTATGAATTTGAAACAAAGGTCTATGAGTTTGAGGGAGTATGCCCTCAATTTCAATCAACTCTCTAAATATGCTCCCTACATAGCTGCCGACCCAAGGTCTAGAATGAACAAATTCATGATAGGTGTATGTAATTAGGTGAGTGAGAAATATCGGTCCCCTATATTGATAAGTGACATGGATTTGTCCAATTTGATGACCTATGCCGAACAAATGGAAGAGGAGAAATTAAGGAAGAGAAAGGGTCATGAGGGCCTATTTTGAGGGAAAGTTCCAAAGTCGAAAGGGTGGCCGGTTCCTTTAAGGCAAAAGGTCTTTTCATGCATTTAACAAGAGCGTTTCCAATGACTTTCCAAAGGCCCAAGGTGTTGGGGATGTGGTTCCTAATGGTTGGCAAAAATGTGGTGGGGGTCGTAGTGGCCCATGCTTGAGGGATAGTAATGGTTGTGGGAAAGTTGGACATAAAGTGATTGATTTACCTCAAAATTGAAAAAAGGGTAAGGAGGTTCATCCACAAGGTGCTAATGTGGTTCCTGAGGGGAGAGGTGGCCGACAAGATGGTACCCCAAGGCACAATCGGTTCTATGCAATCCCACGAATGCAAGGGGTTAAGGATATTCCTGATGTCGTAATTGGTATGTTAAAAGTCTTTGATTTTGATGTGTATGCATTGATTGATCCAGGTTCCACTCTTTCTTTCGTTACCCTTTTTGTTGGCAAAAAGTTCCATGTTGATCCTGAATTATTCTGTGAGTCTTATGAGGTGTCTACTCCTATTAGTGCATCTATTGTTGCTAAAAAGGTGTATAGAAATTGTCCCATTTGCATTTTGCATAAGATATTGCCTTGTGATCTTATTGAGTTAGGAAGGGTGGATTTTGATATCTTACTTTGGATGGATTGGTTTCCTTCATACTATGCCTCTATTGATTGTAGAACTCGTAGGTTCAAATTCAAATTCCCAAATGAACCCGTTCTTGAGTGGGAGAGTCATGATGTGGTGGTCAAGGTTAGGTTCATCTCTTGCATTAAGCCGTAAGTTGATCTCTAAGGGGTGTATTTATCAGCTTGGAAGGGTAAGAGATGTGGAGTCCATGGTCCTTCCTATAGAGTCGATATCGATTGTAAATGTGTACCGTGATATTTTTCCAAATGACCTTCCAGGTGTTCCTTCTGACAGGGAAATAGATTTATGTATAGACCTCCTTACCGATACTCAACCCATTTTTATTCCCCCATACCGTATGACCCCGATGGAGTTAAAGGAGTTGAAAGAGCAATTGAGGGATTTGTTAGAGAAGGGTTTCATTAGGCCTATCCAATCACCTTGGGGTACATAGGTGTTGTTTGTGAAGAAGAAGGATGGGTCTCTTAGAATGTGTATTGACTGTCGACAACTTAATTGGGTCACCATAAAGAATATGTATCCTCTTGCATGAATTGATGATTTGTTTGACAAATTTCAAGGGGCTAATTATTTATCTAAGATTGATCTTCGGTCCGAGTACCATCAAGTGAAGGTGAGGGAGTGTGATATTCCTAAGACGGCCTTTCGGACTAGGTTTAGGCATTATGAGTTTTTTGTGATGTGTTTTCAGTTGACCAGTGCATTGGCTATTTTCATGGATCTTATGAATTGCGTCTTCAATCCCTACCTTGATTTATTTGTTGTGGTTTTCATTGATGATATTTTGATTTATTAACATAGTGAGGAGGAGCATATGGGCCATTTGAGGGCAGTACTACAAAGATTGAGGGAAGAGAAGTTGTATGCCAAGTATAAAAAATGGGAATTATTGTTAAAAGATGTTGTCTTTCTTGGTCATGTGGTATGGGGGATGGTACTAAGGTAGATCCTAAAAAGACAGATGTGACTAGAAATTGGCCTAGACCATTGACCCCATCGGATATTATGAGCTTCTTGGGCTTAGCGGGTTACTATAGGAGATTTGTGCATGGATTCTCTTTTATTGCTTCTACTATGACCAAGTTGAATACAAAAAAAGTCAAATTTATGTGGACCGATGAGTGTGAAAAGAATTTCCAAACGTAGAAAGATAAGCTTGTATCCACTCTTATATTGTCACTACAGGAAGGGTTAGAAGGGTTTGTTGTGTATTGTGATGCTTAAAGGGTTGGTTCGGGTTGTGTTCTAATGCAAAATGGTAAGATTATAGCGTGTGCTTCTAGGAAACTCAAAGTGCATTTAAGGAATTATGCTACCTGTGATTGTGAATTAGCCGTCATGGTCTTTGCTTGGAAAATTTGGCCTCACTATTTGTATACAGTGCATGTTGATGTGTTCATCGACCATAAGAGTGTCCAGTGTGTCTTCACTCAAAAGGATCTCAACTTGAGATATAGAAGGTTGGTAGAACTTCCTAAGAATTATAATATGAGTGTGCATTATCATCCCGATAAGGCTAATATGGTGGGGGAATCTTTGAGTAGGGTGTCTATAGGTAGTCTAGCTCATATTGATGATGGTGGCAAAGGAGTGGCCAGGGAGGTCCATCAGTTGGCTAGATTGGGGATTAGGTTTGAAGAGGTGGATAATGGGGGTGTTGTGGTAGTTGATGGCTCTAAATCTTCATTGGTTGAGAAGGTGAAAGCTAAGCAAGACCTTGACCCTATTTTGTTAGAATTGAAGGCATTGGTAAAAGATTATAAGGTGGAGGTTTTCTCCAAAAGGGGTGATGGTACCCTTAGATACAAAGGTAGGTTAGGTGTTCCTTGTGTTGATTGCTTGGGAGAAAAGCTTCTTCATGAGGCTCATGGTTCTTCCTATTCTATTCACCCCAGTTCAACTAAGATGTATAGAGATTTGAGAAAGGTATATCAGTGGGGAGGTATAAAGAGGGACATTGCCAAGTTTGTTTCCCGTTGTAATAGTTGTCAACAAGTCAAAGATCAGCACCAAAGACTGGGCGGCCTAGCAGAAGAGATAGAGATTCATACTTCGAAATGGGAGGAGATTAATATGGATTTTGTTATTCGGTTGCACAAGACTAGAAAGGGTTTAGATTCCATTTGGGTTTTAGTTGATCGGATGATGCAAATCGGCTCACTTTCTACCGATTCAGAAAACATATGAGACTGACGATTATGCTAGGTTGTATATTCATGACTTGGTGAGGTTGCATGGGGTTCCTTTGTCCATCATATCAGATCATGGTGCTCAATTCACTTTACATTTTTGGAGGTCCATACAAAGGGGTCTTGGTACAAGAGTTAAACTTAGTACGACCTTTCACCCTCAAATGGATGGCCAAGCTGAAAAAACTACCAAAGCACTTGAGGATATGCTTAAGGATTATGTATTAGAGCTTAAGACAAGTTGGGATGATCATCTACCAGTGATTGAGTTTCCCTATAACAATAGCTATCATTCTAGCATCGGTATGGCCCCTTTTGAGGCTCTCTATGGTAGAAATTGTAGATCACCGGTTGGGTTCTTTGAGGATCGATATGTGACATTGTTAGGACCAGATCTTGTTATGGAGGCTCTTGAGAAGGTTATTATGATTAGAGAAAGATTAAAGACAGTCCAATGTCGCCAAAAGTCCTATGCCGATGTGAGAAGAAGGGATCTTAAATTCAATGTTGGTGATTGTATCTATTTAAAGGTGTCACCCATAAAGGGTGTATTTAGGTAAGAAGCGCAAGTTGAGCCCAAGGTATGTGGGTCCTTATATGGTAATGAGGAGGATTGGCAAGGTATCTTATGAGTTGGAATTACCTAGTGAGATGGATTTGGTTCATCCGGTCTTTCAAGTAGCCATGTTGAGGAAATGTGTGGGAAACCCTAATACTACTGTGCCTCTTGATGTTGGGGTGTTGTTTAAGACAATTTGACTTATGAAGAGGTTCTGGTTCAGATTTTGGATAGATAAGTGAAGAGGTTGAGGAATAAGGTTGTGACTTCCGTTAAGGTCCTTTGGAGGAATCAACAAGTTGAAAGTGCCACTTTGGAGGCTGAAGCGGACAAGCAAAAGTGATATCCTTACCTTTTCCTATCCTGTGAAGCCTAAGATATTAATATAAGTCCCCTATGTGATTTCAAGTCTTAAGTTCAACCCTCATGTCATTGCATACATTCATGTTTCAATTGATAAGTCCATGATGATTTTACATTTATGTTGAGATTTTTGAGATGATGTATGAGTGCATTGTTGCAACCTTATGTGGGCTGAAATTGTCATGTTTACGTCTCTTATATACCTTTCTTTGATATTTGAGGACGAATGTTCCCAAGGGGGATATATTGAAACGACCCAAAGAAGTGCCCGAAAATGTGCCTAGGAAGTGTCCAGATTGTAATTTCTATATTTCTAAAAATCCATACGTGATATTAGAAATATGATTTCATATTCTTAATCGGGGGGTCAAATTGATTGGGAAATGGTCCTAACCTGCAAAGATGATCCGCGTCGTCGGCCAGGGTGCAGATCACTGTTATTTTTGGCCTGTTATATCTCGTATGGTCCAACACTTTTGGGTCTTGGTTCTAAGTGTTTCCATGGGTGAAAATACCTATACTTAGCCTTATTTCACATTCATATCATTCAAAACATTCCCCAATACTCACTCAAATACTTAGACAATATTTCATTTAAAATCTTCAAGTCTCTATTAAAATCTTTTTCAAGGAATTCTCCAAACTTAACGTATGTGGGTTTCAACCAATGGGTCCTTTCACCCATGGTGCTTAAGCTTCCATTTTACCTAAATTGGATGATTTAAAGATGATTTACTCATTGTCATTACTTACTATGAATTTCACTACAGACTATGCTAGGGTTTCATGAAATTGTGATTGTCTTAGCATTTTTTGAGCGATCAATCTAAGATCTATTGTGAGATTTGATGAAGGGTTTTGATTTATATTGCTTGAGGGTGTTACCAAATATCTATTGATGGTTTTACCCTAAATTTCCTAGCATGATTTTACTCTTGAATTTCATGGTTTTACACTAGTACTACACACCCGCCAAATGTTTGCTAAAATGTTTGGTTATAATTTTTTGAGGAATTGAAGTCCCAATATATGTCTTATAAGTTGAATGACTATATGATGATGAAAGAAATGTGTGTATGTAATATTATCTCTATAGTGTTGGGAATTCACCAAGCCTCACTTGGGAGATTGTAGGCCCGGGTAACCATATTGAGGGGTTTGTACCTTGACCACCTCGCTCGGGAGGTGGTAGGCCCATGCAACCATGTTGAGGGGTTTGTACCTCGATCGCCTTGCTCGGGAGGTGGTAGGCCCGTGCAAATATGTTGAGGGGTTTGTACCTTGATAACCTTGTTGAGGGGTTTGTACCTCATCAACCATATTGAGGGGTTTGTACCTCATTCGTCTCTCCAAGAAGGTGGTTGGCCTTGGATATTCACTAATAGCTGTGTCTCTTTACACATGTATTATGTTCTATATAAGCATGATCTTCAAGCATCATTCATACATGTCACAATGCTTATTTATTACCTATGTTATGCATTTTCTTTATGGTGCTTATCACTTGTTGCATTGTATCCTACATACTTAGTACATTCAAACGTACTATCGTATACTCTATGCCCACATGATGTCACCATGTAGGAACCAGAGTCCCACTTGATCATCCTCCTCCATGTGGCTAGTATAATCTATCTAAAGCTAGTTGGTGTGTCCTCTATTCTGAGGCAATGACTATACTCTTATGCTATGTATTAAGACTCTCTTTTCAAAATGTATGTTTCCTATTGACTGTGAGAGTGAGTCTAGTTCTATGTCTCTACTAAGTTCTATGTTTAGAGGTGTTATTGGACACGTTATGTATTTATGCCCTCAGCCTTGGCTCTCTTGTTGATGTTTATGTTATGAAAGCTTTCCTTTAGTCCCTTTGCCCCCATTTATAATTCAATTGTGATGTTTAGTTCCTTCCGCGACTAGGGATGTGTAATGATATGCTATGAGGCTTGTTTGGGGTTCCTTGGGTTCCCCATTAGTCGGTCTTGTCTAGTCCCTAGGCTCAGGTCGTGAGAAAGATGGTATCTGAGCACTAGTTGATAGATCCTTGGAGTCCAACACACCACATCGATTAGATTCTTATTCATGGTTGTGTTGTGCCCTACAACTATGAGTAGCAGGCTATGAGATGTTTTAGGAAATGTTTCCTTTCATCATATTCTATGTCATGCTTTAGAAGCGAGATAGGGCTTTCCCCTCTAACAAATGTTCTTTGCTCTTTTAGTTGATCATGTCGTTTCAAGGAGGAAGACACAGGAAGCTAAGTAGAAGGTTTTGTTTTTGATGGATCCGAGTTTCACTATTTCTCTCTATTCTTTTAGTTGATGGTGGGGCTTCTTGTGTGCCCAAGTGGTTGTGTGGATCTTTGGTGTCTATTCTCTTGGTTGAGTATATTGTTGCTAGAAATTTCATAAGTCTTGATCTGGGTTTGTACTGTAGGTCTTGCTTTGTGGCTTATTGAATTTGATGTGGTGGATTTTGATGTTGTACTTAGGAAGGAATAGCTGCATGCATGTTGTGTCTCCATGGATGATGGGACCCATAGAGTTAGAATCCAACTCTCTAATGAACCCGTCTTTGAGTGTTAGGTTGTCAAGTGGCAGTGAGGGAGCAGGTCCATTCCTGAATTATGGTATAATTGGTCTCTTAGGGTTTGTATTTATCATCTTGTGAGAAACGGAGGTGTTCAACCTATGTTGTTTTGTCTATAAAATTATTGTGATGGTGGATAAGGCTTTGAATGTCCTTTCTGATATTTTCATTTTTGGGGTAGTGTCCTTTGGTATGACTAGTACACGGGTTATGCCTAAAGTCTCATGAGTAAGATCTCCAATCCTTACCCAAATAGGTTTGTGGTGGTTTTAGTGATAATAATGCGGTTCGTTCTCTAATGACGTAGTGCATGTGAGTCTTTGAGGGTAGTACTACAAGTTTAAGGAAGAAGGTTGGGTGCTAGTAGGAGAGATGGGAATTTTGGTGGTAAGAGGTTACATTCCTAGGTTATGTGGTGCCGAGTGATGGTATTTAGGTAGACCTTAGTAAGACGAAGGTGATTAGAGATTAGCCTAGTCCTTAGACTTCATCAGATATTAGGAGCCTCTTGGGTTTGTGGGCTATTATCGAAGATTGTGAGTAGGGTGATTTGATAGGTCCAGGAGTTGCTATTTCTTGTGTTATTCCTTGGTGCTAGTAGGCTTCATGTGTATGTGGGTTGATCCTTAGTTCCTTCAAATCAAGGAGACCCAAAATTATTTTCAAGAAAACTTACATGGATTTTTCGTATTTTAATTTGGGATTTGAATATTATGATTCCTAAAATTCTATTAACGCATAGGTAGTGTTTATTTTAAGATTTTAATGTGATTTAAGCCACCATAAGAGGATTTACTTTTTGTTTATGAAGTTATAAGCATGATGTTCCCTTTTAAAATGATTTATGCATGAGGGATTACACTATGGATTAAATATGGAATTATATGGTTTTACTTCAACTTCGTAATATAAATGTTAGTTTTAAATGGAGTCTTAATTACCCATGTTATTTACTTATTGGTCATAGCATATGCATTTATGTACATGATTTATTTTGAAAAATATTATGAGATGGGTAAGCCCAATTTCGTTTTATGGTATGATTTTGATAAAAGGTTGGTTATGACAATAATTTGATCACATATAGGGCTTTAATTTTGGCTCTTTAAGCATTTTAGGTGCTTGCACCATTTTGTGTATGAAGGGTCTATTCCTATGCATGACTATTATGACTATGAAATTATGATTTTGGCATTTGAGCCTAAGTATGTATTATGAATGGTCTTTGGCTATTAAGCCCAATTGTGCATTAAAATGATTTGGAAAATGACTATTGCCTCTTTGAAAGTATGTATATGCATGTTATCAATATTCTTGTGGGATTATGACTTAGCTAGTTGTGTTGATGGTCTTGGGGTAGTTTGGGCTACTTACATAGCATGTTTCTAATGAGTGTAGAACCCGTAAGGTTGTAATATGATGGGTAAGGATGGTCGATCTATTTAGTCAACTACGTCTAGTTAGTCACTTCTCTAAGATTGATCTTTGGTTCAGTTTTATTCTCAAATGTGGAGGAGGGTAGATGACATCCCTAAGTGCCCTTTTTAGCTAGGAATGATCATTTTGAATATTGGTGGAGTTGTTCGGTTAGCTTATGCACTAGTTGTGTCTATTGGGGCTCATGAATAGGATCTTAGAACCCTACCTTGGTATGTTTTTGGTAGTCTCTAGTGATGAAGTATTGATTTGTTTAGAGCTTGTGAGTCAATTGGAGGTAGCATTGCAAGTCTTGAGAAATGAGAGGTTGTTTGCTAATTATGATAGTTGTGAGTTCCGGTTAACAAGAAAGTGGTTAGAACTCCTTAAGGATTATGATATGAGTGTGCATTGAGTTACCCGTTGAGGCTAGTGATGTGGTTGACGCTCAAAGTTGTGTGCCTATGGGTAGCCTAGAATTGTGGTAATAGTGATAAGGAGGTCATAGTAGGGTCCCTCGGTTGGCTAGATTGGAAGTTAGGTTGAGGGAAGTTGAGAAAGGTAGTATAGTGTTCTTGATGGTTCTAAATCTTCTCTAGTTAAGAGGTCTAGATTAGGTAATGCATTAATTCCTCCTTATCAGAGATGAATGTTTTGGGTGAGAAGGTGATACAGTGGAGATTGTCTCTCAAGGGGGAGATGGTGGTTATGGTACCAAGTGGGTTAGGTTTATTTAAGGTTGACAATTGAGTTGTGGATTATGAGTCCTTATAGAGTGTACAGGTAGGTCAGTAATGTTGCATAAGTTTGGAAATTGCCTATGGTAGGGTATGGTTTATCCAGTTTGTGATGCTTCTAAGTTGTGGGATGTGATAGTGACTCTAGTGCTATAGCACTCTTTGAGATTGTGGGTGATGAAGAGGATAAGTTTGCTTAGGAGAAGGTACCGGTGGAGGTGTTAGATAGTTGAGTGGAGATATTGATTGATAATGATGTAGTTTTCATCAACACCCTTTGGAAGAGTCGTCTATTCGTATGTGTCTCCCGGGAAGTCGGTGCAGGAATGGAGAAGCAATATTTGTATCTCTTTCATTCTACTCAAGCTTATAATGACATGTAAAACCCTTTTCATGATTCTAAGTCAGATGTTTCAGCTCTTTTGTCATTCATATGCATTCATGTTTAAGTTGACAAGTTTATGATGATTTTACACTTATGTTGAAATTTTGAAAACGGTGTTTTAAATGTAATGTTGCATTCTTGTTGGGGCTGATTTGTTGATGATCACTCTTGTCTTTTACGTCTCTTTTAAATTCGGGGAAGAATGTTCCCAAGGGGTAGATATTATAACGACCCCAATAAGTGCCCAAAAATGTGCCTCGAAAATGTCCGAAATCTTAATTTCCATATATCTAAAAATCCGTTCGTTATTTCGGGAATTTGACTTCATATTCTTGTTCACGGAGTCAAATTGAGTGGGAAATGGGCGTAACCCAAATTTTATAGCAACCGTATCAAAATTTGAAAATCGTAAAAAATGTTATTGAGGAGGCTCAACTTTGAAGGGGCATATCTCTTAGCACACAAATCACTTGGTAGCCCACGACCTACCAAATCAAAGCCTTTTGAATTAGCTTTCCAACGCACTTGGATTCACCTCATTTCAAGTTCAGATGATGGACTTATGCCCATTTTCATAGAACTCGTTTGTGCAGAAAATGCAGATTCTAGTAGGGTTTTAGCGTCGCCTCCTCGACGTGCCCCTGTTATTTTTGGTGCCTGTTTTAATTTTTTCGGTCCAAGACTTGTAAGTGTTGGGCCTAAGGGTTCCCACACTTGAAAATACATATACTTAGCATTATTTAACCCACAAATCATCCTAAACATTCCCCAATACTCAATCAAATACTTAGACTCATACTTCACCCTAAATTCAAGTCCCAAACTCAAGACCAATCTTAAGTATTTCATCGAGGACCTCATTCAAGCTTCAAGTCTCCATTTCCAGTCTTCTTCAAGGGTTCTCCAAAGTCAAGGTATGTGGTGTTGAACCATTGGGTCCTTCCACCCATGGTGCCTAAGCCT
>JAPFFP010045875.1:0-11353 GCA_026153255.1 Solanum medicagineum | reverse complement strand
ATGTGGGTATGGGTTATAGTATGTACATGACTACGTATGTATGATACTTCTGCTGGGCGGTTCTACCGCTGCGGTGATCCTGTCGGCCCGCGTACGTATGTATATGGATATTCGTTGTTGCTGTGTTCGCTGTTTGCAGGTGAGGTTAGTCAATAGAACAGAGGAAACTTTGCCGAATTTTTGGTAGATTCCTTAACTGATATATTTGGTAAATCGGATTAATGTTTGTCTGGGTGTCCAATCAGCATCAGTCACGGCCCCTGGGTTGGGTCGTGAGGGGGGGGGGGACAAAAAAAACTTTTTTTTATTGGGAGGGGATAAATACCAAAAAATCAAAAATCGAACCAAACCAAACTAATTCAGTTTTTTAGTACGGTACCAGTGGGAGGAGAGGGGGGCAAAAAAATTTAACTGTTTTTTTATTTTTTATTGGGGTGGGCATAAATCCTGGAAAATCAAAAAATTGAACCAAACCAAACTAATTTGATTTTTTAGTTCGGTGTAGGTGTTCTTTTTTCAAAAGTTCAATTATTCGATTCGGTGTAGGGGTCTCAAAACTTCGGTACATTGAAGAACTGAACTTTTATTAAAACAATTGAAAAAATAAGTTTTTTCAAAAATAATTATTTGGGAGTAGGGTTAAGGTGGGACCATTCATATCCAAACCATATTTGACCAAATCTATATTTACCCATATTTTATATGGATGGAATATGGATTGTGATTCAATTTATTTTGACTCAATCCATATTCAATCCATCCAAATCCAATCCAATCCACCCATTAGTCACCTCTAGCTGAGATCATCAAAGATAGCAGAGACCAGTACTGTGGGAATTGACCCTTTTATATATTTTTCTCTGAGCTTCATTGTTGAAAAGGGGGTAGACCTCTACACCTACTATGTTTTTCTGTTAACTAGTTTCTGTTTGCACGAGTGTCCCATATATATTTGTATAAATTCGTTAGAACGTAAAGATTTTGTGAAAATATACATGTAATGGGTAATAGAATACAATAATTACAAACAAATTTTGGGATGTCCAATGCTAATTTCATATTGAAAGACAAAATTTCGTTACATCCAAGTAGGTCTTTTGCGTAGTTCAGTTCAAAAGCTCTAAAATGATGTTTCAATCTTTATCGTATGTGTACAAATAGAACATTCATATGATGGACCGAATATTAACATATTTAGTGAAATTGCGCAAATTGTTAAGTGGGTACCTCCAAATGGAGGGCCCACATACAATTATTCAAAGTTGGCAACTTCCTGAAAATTATTTTCAATTGTTGGCCGGTTTGTTTGTCAAAAGTTGGTGGCCAACTTTTGACAAATAAATTAAAAGGAAGGTTGCCACCTACCAAAATTACTCCTATATAAAAGAGTAATTTGTTCTTCATTTCAGCATTCAGAAAAGAGAGAAAAACACAGCGAGAGCCACAGAGAGAAAGTAAGGATTTTTCTTCTGTGAGGTATATCATAGACTATAAAATAAAATAATCTGTGAAGAAAAAATTGTGTGTGTGCTTAGGAAATATTTTTTCTAAAAGAAATAGTGTGTTCACTATTTTTGGTATTTTTCTCTGAGAGTCTACTATTTGTAATAGTAGAAGAAATTATATACTCGTGCCTACTATTTGTAACAGTAGAAGAAATATAATAGAAGTGTTGATTTGTGGACGTAGCCCAAAAGTTTTGGGTGAACCACGTTAAATTTTTCTGGTGTCCATTTTGCTTTATTTATTTCTCCTAAATTTTATTACTCACTCCGCTGCGTGGGTCCCAACAAATTGGTATCAGAACCGAGGTTCTGTCTGAGTATGCTCTGTTGTTACAGCATAGTCTGAACGTCTACATCAAAAAAGAATTACTTTGGTAAATAATTTTTCGAAAAAATAATGGAAGTCAACACTAGTAGAATGGTCACTTTGAATGACACTAATTATGCCATTTGGAAGGGAAAAATTGAAGATCTACTTTACGTTAAGAATTTTTATCAATCAGTCTTTGCCACTAAAAAGCCTGAAAATAAAACAGATGAAGAGTGGAATCTGTTGAATAGACATGTCTGTAGATTTATTAGACAATGGGTTGATGATAATGTGTTGAACTATATTTCTGGGGAAACACATGCTCATACCCTGTAAGAGCATCTAGAAAGTTTGTATGCTCGGAAGACTGGGAACAATAAAATGTTCTTGATAAAGCAGCTGTTGAGTTTAAAATATATTGATGGTTCCCCGATGACAAATCACCTGAATAATTTTCAAGGAATCATGAACCAGTTGTCTGCTATGGGCATTAAATTTGATGAAGAAATTCAAGGCTTGCTTCTTCTTGGTTCCCTACTAGATTCTTGGGAAACATTTAGAATATCATTATCGAATTCTACTTCGGATGGTGTGATCTCTATAGATTTTGCCAAGAGCAGTGTGTTGAACGAAGAGATGATAATAAAATCTCAAGGTTCTTCTTTGTCAGATGTTCTAGTGGCACGTTTTAGGGGGAGAAACAAAAATCGTGGTTCTCTAAATAAATAACACAGCAGGAGCAAATCTAGAGGCAAACTTAAAAATTGTTGAGTGCTATCATTTTGGTATGAAAGGGCACACAAAGAAGTTCTGCCGGAAATTGAAAAGGAAGAACCAAGAAAAAGAAGAAAATAAAGAAGAAGGCAATGAAAATTGTCTTGCCACCACTGCCACCAACGATCTTCTCACTATTCTTGATGCTGATCTGATAAGTATTTCTTGTGATAAGTTAAACGAGGTTGTGGACACTGGTGTCGAATCTCATGTGACATTCAGGAAAGATTTTTTCTCTGTCCATACTCCAGGTGACTTTGGAACCTTGAGTATGGGTAATGAGACCGTGTCTAAAGTGGTTGGTATTGGTACAATCTGTTTTGAATCTAGTGTTGGAACTAAACTAGTTCTGAACAATGTGAAGTATGCACCTGGTGTTCGTGTGCATCTCATTTTTGTTGGGGTATTAGATGATGAAGGATATGTCAGTACTAACGGTGGAAGAAAATGGAAACTCATTAAAGGTTCCTTGATTGTGGCTCGAAGCGAAAAACGTCATGGTCTATACTGGACTACGGCTTTTACTTGTGCCAATATGGTGAATGCAGTTGAGGACGATAAATCTTCAACATTATGGTATAAGAGACTTAGCCCAATCAGTGAGAAAGGACTCAATGTTTTAGCTAAGAAGAAATTATTGTCAGATTGCAAAGGTGCTAAAGTAGAAAAGTTTAAGCACTACCTGGCTGGAAAGCAAAATAGAGTTTCCTTCAAGTCTAACCCTCCTTCAAGAAAGACAAAGTTGCTTGTGTTGGTGCACTCTGATTTATGTGGTCCAATGAAGACATAAACTATGGTTGTACCCTCCATTTTGTCACTTTCATTGATGATTGCTCGAGGAAACTTTTGGTCTACGTCTTGAAGACTAAAGACCAAGCGCTAGGTGTCTTTAAGAAGTTTCAGGCTTCAATTGAGAGAGAAATTGGAAAGAAACTGAAATGTATTCATATTGATAACAGTGGTGAATGTTGTGGACCGTTTGACTATATTGCAAGCATCAAGGTATTAGACATCAGAAGATCCCTCATAAGACTCCTCAGCTTAATGGTTTGGCAGAGAGGATGAACAGGACCTTGATGGAGAGAGTTAGATGTTTGCTTTCTGAAGCAAAGTTGCCAAACACCTTTTGGGGGGAGGCATTATTGACCGCTGCACATGTGATTAATCTATCTCCTACTGTGGCTTTGTAAGGTGATGTTCCAAACAAAGTTTGGTATGGCAAGAATGTTTCTTATGACCATTTGAGGGTGTTTAGTTGCAAAGCATTTGTACATGTGCCAAAAGATGAGAGGTCAAAGTTAGATACCAAGACAAGACAGTGCATCTTTGTTGGATATGGCCTTGATGAATTTGGTTACATGCTATATGATCCAATTGAAAAGAAGCTTGTGAGAAGCCGCGGTATCATCTTCATGGAGAATCAAAGAATTGAAGACATTAAGAAAGCGAAGAAGCTAGAATCCTCCAGTTCTGATGGTGTGGTTCATTTTAATTAAGTGCCTCATGAAAGTGTGCATGATGTTGACAGGCTCGATGATCATAATGATGCCCAGGATCATGTTTAAGATCAACATGTTGATATTGATAATAACAATGATGGTGTTATTAGTGATCCTCCAGCTCATGAAGTTATGGATGAATCAAATATTCCTCTCAAGAGGTCAACAAGACAACATGTTTTCTCGTCTCGTTATTCATCAAATGAGTTTATGCTACTCACTAATGGAGGAGAACCTGAATGTTATAAGGAGGCTATGGAAGATGAACACAGGGATAAATGGATAGAGGCCATGCGAGATGAGATGAAATCCTTGCATGAGAAACATACTTATTGAGTTGGTAAAATTGCCTAAGGGCATGAAAGCTTTGAAGAATAAGTGGGTGTTCAAAGTTAAAATTGAAGAACACACCGAGAAGCCCAGATACAAAGCTAGATTGGTTGTTAAGGGAATCGGTCAAAGAAATGGTATTGACTTTGATGAAATATTTTCACCTGTCGTGAAATTTCCTCCATCCGTACAGTTCTTGGTCTGGCTGCTAGTCTAAATTTGGAGATTGAGCAGATGGATGTGAAAACAACTTTTCTTCATGGTGACCTAGAATAGGAAATTTATATGGAACAACCCGAGGGCTTTAAAGTAAAAGGTAAAGAAAATTTTGTGTGCAAATTCAAAAAGAGTCTATATGGCCTAAAGCAAGCTCCTAGACAGTGGTACAAAAAGTTTGAATTTGTTATGGGGGAGCAAGGCTACAAGAAAACTTCCTCAGACCATTTTGTGTTTGTACAACAAGTTTCTGATAATGATTTTATCATTCTATTACTGTATGTGGATGATATGTTAATTGTGGGCAAGGATACTTCCAAAATTGACGAGTTGAAGAATGAGTTGTGTAAGTCTTTTTCTATGAAAGACTTGGGACATGCCAAACAAATTTTGGGCATGAGGATCACTCGTCTCAGAGAAGAAAGGAAGATTTATTTGTCACAAAAGAAGTACATTGAACGTGTGTTGGAGCGCTTCAATATGAAAAATGCTAAGCATGTTAGCACACCTCTTGCTAGTCATATGAAGTTGAGCATGAAGATGTGTCAAACAACAAAGGAGAAATGAATATGGCCAAAATCCCATATTCCTCTGTCGTTGAAAGTCTAATGTATGCAATGGTATACACTAGACCTGATATTGCTCATGCAATTGGTGTTATAAGCAGATTTCTCGATAATCCATGAAAAGAGCATTGGGGAGCAGTGAAGTGGATACTCAGGTATCTGAGAGGAAGCTCAGATAAATGTTTGTGTTTTAGAGGCTCTAGTCCAATCTTGAAGGGCTATACAGATGCTGATATGGATGGTGACCATGATAACAGAAAATCCACTACTGGATATTTGTTTACTTTTTCTGGGGGAGCTATATCATGGGAGTCAAAGTTGCAGAAGTGTGTTGCATTATCTACAACTGAAGCTGAGTATATTGCTGCTACTAAAGCTAGCAAAGAGATGATATGGCTTAAACAATTCCTTCAAGAGCTTGGGCTACAGTAGATAGAGTATGTCATCTATTGTGATTGTCAAAGTGCGAT
The DNA here is from genome assembly GCA_026153255.1 of Solanum medicagineum. Taxonomy (NCBI): domain Eukaryota; kingdom Viridiplantae; phylum Streptophyta; class Magnoliopsida; order Solanales; family Solanaceae; genus Solanum; species Solanum medicagineum. The sequence goes on along the minus strand of JAPFFP010045875.1, from coordinate 5,683 downwards.
AGAATTGAGCAAGAATTCGATGTACCATGCAAGGACAAAACACATAGATGTGATATACCACCGGATTCGAGAAAAGATAAAGGACAAACCTATGCAGATTGAAAAAATCTCTACAAATAAGAATCCTACAGATATGCTAACCAAGGTTGTGCACAAAGAGAGAAGTTCGAGTATTGTCGAATAGCTGCAGGAATGACAGAACCTTCCATTTGTCGAGAGGCGGAGAATTGTCAAGTGGGTCCCTCCAAATAGAGGGCCCACATGCAATTATTCAAAGTTGGCAACTTCCTGAAAATTGTTTTCAATTGTTGGTTGGTTTGTTTGTCAAAAGTTGGTGACCAACTTTTGACAAATAAATTAAAAGGAGGCTGCCACCAACCAAAATTACTCCTATATAAAGGAGTAATTTGTTCTTCATTTCAACATTCAGAAAAGAGAGAAAAATACAGAGAGAGTCACAGAGAGAAAGTAAGGATTTTTCTTCTGTGAGGTATACCATAGACTATAAAATAAAATAGTCTGTGAAGAAAAATTAGTGTGTATGGTTAGGAAATATTTTTTCTTAAAAGAAATAGTGTGTTCACTATTTTTGGTATTTTTCTCTGAGAGCCTACTATTTGTAATAGTAGAAGAAATTGTACACTTATACCTACTATTTGTAATAGTAGAAGAAATATAATAGATGTGTTGATTTGTGGACGTAGCCCAAAAGTTTTGGGTGAACCACGTTAAATTTTTCTAGTGTCCATTTTTCTTTATTTATTCCTCTTAAAATTTTATGACTCACTCCGTTGTGTGGGTCCCAACACAAATTAGGGCTCGAGATGGTAGAGCGTACACAAACTTTACCACTACATAGTGTAATTGGTCATTTTTTGTATATCATAAAATAAAACACAAGGGATCTTTGTATGACCATTTTTTCTCAAATTCAAATTGTAACTGGCCAAAGGAGCTTATCATCATAATTCATATTGAAACTGATCAAATAACAAGAAAAATCAGTTGTTGTCCAACTTTTATCCTAGTGAAAACCGATATTTCCGTTGGCATCTCGCTTCCACACCCCATTTAACTACCATTGGAATATAGTTGTAGATATATTAGTCTTGATGGGTCGTAGGCTCCACCTATCATTTCTTTTTATGACAGGCTATTATATTCTTGATGTCACTTGGTCGTCTCTTTTGTGCACTCACAAGCCTAGCACACGAAGCTTTCCATGTCCGTACAAGGTTTGGGAAAGGATTGCACTCTAGTGAGATGTGACATAGACACGAGTTCAGTTGAACGCATTGTTTCAACTCGAATCATACCCTGTACTGATCTGTTTGCTTTCTCAAGCATGTTCTGTTGTAGATTTACAGTCATCAGCTATAAACCAGAATCCTGAAACAATCGCATTAAGATCTTAGTCTGGTATAAACCTTTTTTCTCATATATGGATATTTGAATTAGATCCCAATATTGTTGAGTATCAGGACGAAACATGTCCAAGTGACACAAAATGGTGGTCATATAACAAATCATACAAAGATTGTTAGAGGCTTCCTTGTGGATTATTTCCCCTGTTTCTAGGGTGAAAGGTTATTAGTAGCTCTTTCACCCTGAAAAACATATAAATCAGATTCGTTCGTGTGATTGCGAGCAAAGCTAATGAATTGTGATATTGTTTTAAGTCCATCTTAGCACCTTACATACATCTGCCATGGCCCTGAGAAACTCGACAACTCAGTAATTACCACCTTCTCTCACATCCAAACCAATGACTAGTTCCATTCAAACCAAAAGACCTTAGCCTGGGTCACTAAAATCATTGTCGCCAGATGAATCTGTAGTGACCCGGTAAGCATCCAACGCATAAATGCTCGGTTCTTTGTCATTATTTTCAGTGTTTGCTTGACTTGATGTATCCCCCCAGTCCATTTTAAAATAAGAGTCGATGTGCTAAAAGTATATCTCATTCACATCGCCTTTTAAGATGTTTTTACTAACCTTCAAAATATGTAGAAATCAATCATCATCTTTCTAGAGATCAATTCAACGCCAAAATGTTTGCCCTATTAATGCATAGAATCCCATAAACTATTCAGAAAGTAGTGCATCAAATGAGAAGTTTTTAGGAATTCGATTTTCAACTTTTTTTTATTAAAGATAAAGAATTGAGCCTACAAAGACTTGTTCTAGGTTGTACGACTATGGCGGGTTGATAGATAGTGAAAAATGTCATGGTAAGTCTTCTTATTAATTAGTTTGTTGGGGTCGAATAGAAAGGAATAATTGCAGAAGATTCATATAATTGTCCCTCAACTTTATTTGGGATCAAGGCATAGTTGGCTGATATGTCTACCGTATCATGAATAAGTAAAAGGTCGTATTCCATAGCTAACATGGTCAATAGTACATTGCAAATGATTTTTAAAGAGTGTGCCACGTCAAATATGAAAAATTAAATATGCACGGAGAGAATAGTAACTACACTGTAAAATAGAGAAGAAGATCAAATTGAACTAATTAAAGAATTTAACTACCACCTCTTTTTAACACCTATTAAGGGGTGGAATCCTATATAAAGTAAGCTAAATAAGGCAGAAAAAAAAAAGAAAGAGGAAAAAGCTACATTATCCTATTCAACCTTGATGATGACGGCAATAGTTCCTAACTTTGCCAAGGAAAAATGGTACCCTCTTGGAGTGCGTGAATTCATTGTAGAAGCAATCATCTGAAATTATTGAAAGTTGTTGGCAACATTGTGTGGATAATGAAATTTTACGCTTGAAAACAGAGGTGATCAAACCTATTGCACACCCCTTCACCTTGATGCAAGTAGAGGTTGGAGCCAGGGCAGGGGCCGTGTGCGGTGGCGAAATCAAAGATGGTGATGGGGCCGCATGAGTTGGTAAAGCCGCATTATTAATTGCATGACTGCAATAGTTTCTCACTTTGCCCAGGAAAAAAGGTACCCTCTTGAAGTGCGTGAAATCTTTATAAAAACAATCGTCTGAAATTGTTGAAAGCTCTTGGCAACATTGCCTGGATAATGAAATTCTGCGCTTTAAAACAGAAGTGATCAAATCTAATGCACAACCATCTACCTTGATGCAAGAAGAAGTAGGAGCCGGAGCCGGAGCCATGATAGTAACATTGCCTATACCCAACAACAGAAACACACATAATAATGTGGCAGTCCTCATGTTTCAAAAGAAATTAATAATTACTTGAGATATGAGAAGGAAATAAATATAAAATTTAAAGATTTACTTGAATGAATAATGAGGTGCCGTATGAGTCCATATAAATAGGCAAAGAATTTAAGATACTTCCCAATCCCTTTATACTTGGAATATCTTCTTCTATACAAATTAGGATTTCTATACATGTCACTTCCAATCGTCCACTTTTAATAAATTTGTACAGAATATCTTCTTCTTCTGTACAAATTAGGATTTAATTTCTCTTTTATGTCACGCCTAATCCTCCAATTTTAATAAATTTATAATTCAAGACGGTGTTGCAATCAAACTATAACTCCTTCTCCTCAATCAAAACTAACGCCAAAAATAATTATAAAAATAGAAGTCCCATAGTTTGTTCAAAGTTGATTTACAAAATTACCCTCCAAAAAATTATTTCCTTTTATCTCGGCTCTCATGATCTATAGAGATTTTTGTCGCAAAAAGTTCTCTTTTCAATCCTATAGTATCACAAGATCCTAAAATAATCTTATTATTTGATTTGGTTTTGGTATTGGATTGACAAGATTAAGAATGAGGTTATTAGGGAGAAGTTGGGAGCGGTCTCTATGGCAAACACGATGTGAGAAGCGAGACTAAGATTGTTTGGACATATGTAGAGAAAGAGCACCGACGCCCCAGTTAGGAGATGTGAGAGTTGGATCTAGGGGTTATACAGAGGGGTAGACCGAAAAAGTTTGGGGAGACGTGATTAGACAGGACATGACGTAGCTCCATATCTTCAAGGACATGACCTTAGATAGAAAAGAGTGAAGGTCACGAACTAGGGTAGAAGGCTAGTAGGAGTAGAATATTGTTATTGTTCTTTGATTATTCTGCTACTTTTATTATTTTCTTGTAGAATTGACATTACTCTTTATTTTAGTTATTGTTATATATCTATTGTTTTCTAATTATTTCCTTGGAGCTGATACATTTGAGCCGAAGTCTCGCGGAAACAACCTCTCTATCTCCACAGATTCACTGGGAATGTTGTTGTTGGTTTTGTTATTTGATTGATCATTTTATTAAGACTTGATTTACAATTACACTCTTTCTAATAGGTTTCTTGGGTTACATGAAATTTGTGACAATTCTGTATTTTATAGCATTAGATAATTTTGCAAACGACTATTCTTACCAAATCACAAATCAAAATTACGAGCAAATTAGTTGTTCCATGTTGCTGGTGCGAATACTATTTGGATCTAGTTCCTGTGCTCTACAAGGAAACTGGATAAAATAGTATATATCCTTACAAATACATTGAGTTTTCTCGTTGATGTATCTCTCTATTGCATTGTTTCGTTTTCTAATTTCATTTGGAATAGAGGTAATTTACGTTATGGTGACCGATGAGGCAACGATTGGAGTGCGTATTTGACAGCATATTGTAGAAGAGGGAAAAAGAATTAGATATTTGAATGGCTCTAGCATGTGAAGAGAACCTGATATTATTGAGTATCAGAATGACAGGTCCGGCAAAATGGATATCACATATTCATACACTATTTCAAGAGATGCAACCTTAACTTGTTTTGTACTATTGAATTCCAGGAGTGGAAGCTAATATTGAACAATCATCAGTGTCTGTTGTATTTAGTATCAGACTCGTACACAGAATGTTAAAGGAAACCTTGTGAAAGATTATTATTTTAGCTATTCCAGTAAACTTAGCAATTATGAAAACACTCCAGATCCAATTATTGATGCTTGGAACTTTTTCCGGGGGAAGTGCGATATGTACAACTCAAAAACAGAAGTGCTGTGTTGGACAGATTGTGCCAACATCAGCCCCAATAAGACCTTTTGCAGTTTCAAACCCCAACAGTGCATGAAAAAGAATACCTGATGCCGACAAAGTCTTGTTCTAGGTTGTACTACTGTGGCAGGTTTATGGGTAGTATAAAAATGTGTTCTTATTAATAAATTTGTTGGGATCGAATAGAAAGGAATAGTTGCTGAAGATTCATTAACCATCCTCAACTTTATTTGGTACCAGCGAATAAGTAAAAGGTTGTGTGTTCCATAGTTAATATTATGGCACAATATATAAATTGGATTCTTAACTTGAAGCGAAATTTTAAGTTGGAACTCAAATTTTTAAAGTGCACAAATAGGCACTCCAACTTGTCCTTTTTTTTATTAAGTGGGCATAACTGTCTAGCAGCCTAAGTGTGTGAGATACACTCGCTATGATGTGGATTTTATTTCCAATCCTGTTATGTAACGTCATTTAATACTATTCTACCTATTTATAGTTAAAAAAAAGTAAAAAAAAAATATTGTGATTGGCTAAAATAAATTTATTTTACGAAAAATTCAAATTTTGTAAATTTAAATTTTTTACTCCAACTTCGACCCTCATCCCCCAGCCTCCCTCCCCCACTCCCACCCCATTAAAAAAATTAATAAATTATTATACGAAAAATTCAAATTTTACAAATTTA
>JAPFFP010045874.1:0-11354 GCA_026153255.1 Solanum medicagineum | reverse complement strand
CAGTTGAGAGAGAAGAGAGAGAGGGACGGTTATGGGAATTGTATTGTATATTAATCTAAAAAGTGAATTGTACAAATATTTGTATATATACAAGTATTAAGCTCCATTCTGTCTACTATGTGGCATTGCACATATGATCATATCTAATCTAATAATTGACTAAATAATGATTAATGTGCAACTACTCTATGTTATTTACATTCCAACATCACAGATAAATGCCAAGGGACAACCAATGCCCTCTCAATGATGTCCAACTTCAACAAAAATAATTAATACCAACCCCTATCCACCATGGTAACTTTCACAAAAGACACCATCAGTCTCACTGAAACAGACTTCTTCAGCTCTCAGTATAAAGGTAGGTACTTTGTTGGATATCTCATAAAATATCATGTCTTCGAGTTTAGATTTTTCAACAGATTGAGCTTCATATGACGCTAATACCACTGTTAGAAGAAATTTTGTACCTGCAAAATGAACACTCAGGTTAGCAAAATAATCATATATTATGACAACGAGGAATTCATGAAGTAGAAGGCATCTTAAAACTTAAAAGCTGAGTCATTAGCACCTACTTCAGACTCTGCATAATTTTTAAATTTCAGGTCCTTATATTATTTGTGACATAAGATATAATTAACAGATTTTTTTTCATTTTTGTTCTCAATTTTTTGATCTCTTCTCTTGTTTTGTCTTACAAGTCTTGCAGGCAATATATATAGGCCACAATTGATCAGAAAGATGATTAATCTTTTTCATATATTCTTCTATATGTATCAACTTTATAACAATCATCAACATAATTAAGAATCATATCATTTTTAGCCCAAATAGTCGGTATTGCACGTTTGCAAAGAATTTTTATTATTATGTATTTTTCAAAAACAACCTCTCTATCTTTATGAGGTATAATGTTAAAGTCTGTATATATTTTACATTCCTCAGATTCCACTTCTGAAATTGAATATAACAACAAGTTTGAATCAAATGAAGACAATTAAATCACACCTAAATGGATATACCATGAGATTTTAATGCATTAGAAATAAAATTATTGACAATTTTTACGAATAAAAATAAAATACAACTTGTTTGACTAAAATGAAAACAATTAAATGTAAGCAAATTTAGCCTTAAAATTGAAATTATATAATTATATTTAATACAATTAAGGGAAGATTGACAATTCAAAATGGGATAACCTAATTAATGTAATTTGTTGTTACTATTTTAGAAAAAAAAAGGTTATATATTTTCCTTAATAACATATACATAGTATATACTAATATTAAAATACTAAAGTAATTGCCTATATTTTTGTATCTTTTTCCATATAACTTGTAGCTATTAAAGGTAATTATAATAAATGTAGTTAGAGAAATATCATAACCCATAAAATATAGCTATTTCTGTAAGTTTCTATATGTTGTTACTCCTTCCGTCTCAAAATACTCTCTCTGTCCCAAATTAACTGATTTTTTTTAAGGTTCAAAATAGTTGAATTATTCAAAGTTCAAGATGAATGTTTGAAATTTTTTCCATATTTGCCCTTTCATTTATTGAAGTTTTATATTTTCCAGAAGACAAATTACACTACATATTTATGACTCCACAAAGGGCAATAGTGAAAAATATGGTTATAATTTTGTCTTTCAATGCATTTCTAAATATGTGTGTATTAACTCACAAATTCAATTAAAATGAGATGGAGGGAGTAATTGAATTTGTGAAGTAAAACATATTAAGAAAAATATTTAAAGATAAAATTTACACTACGCTTTCTACTATTGCCTTTTGTAAAATCATAAATACGTAGTGTAATTTATATCCTAAAAAATATAAAAGATCAATAAATGTAAGGGCAAATATGGAAAAAAAATTTAAAGTATTTACCTTAAACTTTGAACAATTTACATATTTTGAACCTTGAAATTTTTTTTAAAAATTCAAGTAATATGAGATGGAGGAAATATTGTTTAGTCTATTTTGTACACTCTATGTTTTGGAGGTCCATAACCCAATTGTCAACAATTGATGCTCCAAGAATCTCATAATTCCACTGATTTGATTTTTCTTTTTTGGAATAAACACAGTACCTTGGAATCTAGCCATAAGAACCCCAAAGCAAATAATTTATTTAGTGGGTGCTTATGTTAAATTTATATCAAATCATTAGATATTTGTTTGAGTTAATATCATACATGGTCACTCAATTATTAATTAAACTATAGATTTTTTCTCAGAAAGTCACTTAGCTTTGAATTTTAACTCTAAAGTTATTTAATTATCACTATTTTACGCTCAAATTCACTAAACTTAAATAATTAATTTATGTTTCTAATTAATATTTTAAAAACTAAAAAAATACCCATATAAACCATTTAATGATCCACCCCACCTTAACCTGACCTGCTAACCCACCTCACCCGTTAAATTGTGAGATGATCTAATTGTTACACTTTATTAATTATTTCCCTGATCTTTCTTCTCCTTCTTCTGCCTATTAGTTAAGAAGCACTCTGTTTATATGTTGCCAAGTTCAAGAATTGATGACATTGCTATCCCTGTTTACTTCGAGTTTAGAACTACTCTGTCCCCGAAGAATACATGTTTTCTTCTCGACATCAATATATGGCTTCTTAATGAAATTCGAATGTATCGTAGATTTAATAATACTAGACATTTGGTGCCAAATACACCTCTGATTCAAGAATATGACCTTTACACTGGTTTTTGGGTCGTCCAAAGTTTATTTTTCGTTTGTGTAGTATCTATATCAGATCTTTTATTGGGGAGTTTCTTGTGTTTGCTGGAACGTTTATTGTTTTCTGTCGTGCATCTAGGGCCAGTGACCGCTTATTTATGGTTTAAGGAACGATTTAACACATGGCCTCAGGCTTATGAGATTCAGAAAATTATGAAATTTGATTAGGAGTATGTTTTTTCAGTACTTTTTGGGATCTGTTTCTCGTCAACAATTAGTAGCGTTCTTATGTTGGACAGCGGCTTGGCTTGCGAATTTAGGGATGATTCAACCTTCGACTGATTTTGGAATCTTCAATTTGAAAAATTAGGAGATGGAGAGAAATCAGAAAATAGGCAGAAAGAGGAGTAGAGAAAGATTATGAGAATAATTAATAAAGGGTAACAATTGGGTCATCTGACAATTTAATGGATGAAGTGGGTTAGCTGGTTGGGTTAAGGTGTGGTGGGTGAGTATTTTTTTAGTTGTTAAAATATTAATTAGAAATAAAAATAATTATTTAAGTTTAGTGACTTTGAGTGTAAGATAGTTAAGTGATTTTAGAGTTAAAGTTCAAAGCTGAGTGACTTTCTGAGAAAAAAATTTATAGTTGAGTGTTTGGAGTTAAAAATGAAAGTTGAATGACTTTCTGTGAAAATAGTCCATAGTTGAGTGTGATATTAACCCTCATTTGTTTGGTGGGTGCTCTATGTTAAATATATATCATTTTTCTTAATTTCTAAATAAATTTGGTACTACGTTGATGGATGCTCAAGCATTCAACAGACTCCATGTGGATCCGCCCCAATAAGTAATAGTATGAAGTTAAAATTACTAAAAAAAGTGATTAGAGAGTAAAGTCATTTTCATCATTTTGAAGAATGAATACTTAAAGGCTAATCAAACACTAAAAAAGTAAGTCGTATTAAACAATGCTTTGAGTTAGTGTGGGAATATAAAATGAGAAACTTATCTGAATAGAGATGATTCTTATGCACTTACAATTCTCAAATAAATAGATAGAAATATATGATAAATTCTGTTTTGGATTGCAAACAATTGCATGAAGGAGAAAAACAACTCCGTTATTAATATAATGTCTTTACACTATATCAAAAGGGGATGTAGCTCAAATGGTAGAGCGCTCGCTTTGCATGCGAGAGGCACGGGGTTCGATCCCCCGCATCTCCAATTTATGCTTTTTGTATTTTTCAATTCATCGAGAGATGTATTTCAAACAAATGTAGGCAATGCTTCCGTCCACATATGTGTCACAATTCTTTGTAGAATTCCCATGAATAAAATTAACAAAATTTCATTCTTGGATGCCAACAAGAATATTATTCTTGCAATCTCAAAGATTTCCATCCTATCAAACTCCAAAACAAATATGTTTCACAATTTATTTTCAATTCTCATTATGTTAGAATATTTTCCCCTTCGTGACCTCAATATTAAGTCGCTATAATATAAATGAATTTTTTTGTAGAGAACTCATGAAATTGCCAAATAGAGACCTCACAGGGTTGGTAATTTCTTTTTTCAAAAAAGTGACCTCATACTCTAATTTAGTGTAAATTGATAATTAAATAATTCAACTTTTAGGGCATATATTTATGTATGCCTCAACTAATAACTAAACATTTGAATACCTCTTGACTGTGTCTCTTGGATGCTGATTAACTTGGACAATCTTTTGATTAGATTCTATATTTATATTTGAAAAAAATCATTGTACATGTAATATTAATTAGATGAACCACAAATTTGAAATCCTTTAAACTTTATAACAAATCAAGTAACGATGGCCATTAATTTTTGGCCATCTACTATCACTGAAGAGGAGTAACAATCTCGTTTTCAGTTCCAACAACTTGTAACTGTTTTTCCCCTTTTATATTTGGATTCAACTAGCTTACAAAATTCATATTCTTTCTCATCACATTTTTTTCATTTGATTAAAAGAATTTAGAAATTACTAACACAATCATGTCTTATGATCGAAGTGAGTATGGATCTGATGAAACCGGGTACGGAAAAACCCAGACGGCACATGGATCTGGATATGAACCGAACGATGGCGATCAGCTCTATGGAATGAAAGAGGAGAGGAGTTCGGGTTATGGGTCTGGAAAAAATACTAGTCGTGACTCTGATGATCAACACGGGTCGGGTGGATATGGGAGCAAAACCACATCCACCAGGTATGGAAATGAATCGAGTGGATACGGTAGTCAAACTGCATTCACGGGGTATGGAAAGAAAAGTGAATACGATAGTAAGACTTCAGAATATGGATCCGAGTATGGAAATGAATCGAGTGGATATGACAGTCAAACTGCATCCACTGGGTATGGAAAGACAAGTGAATATGACAATAAAACTTCGGAGTACGGATCCGGGTATGGAAATGAATCGGGTGTATACGATAGTCAAACTGCATCCACCGGGTATGGAAAGAAAAGTGAATACGATAATAAGAGTTCGGAATACGTGTCCGGGTATGGAAATGAATCAGGTGGATATGGTAGTCAAACCACATCCACTGGGTATGGAAAGAAAAGTGAATATGACAATAAGACTTCGGAGTACGGATCCGGGTATGGAAATGAATCGGGTGGATACAGTGGTCAAACTAAATCCACTGGGTATGGATCAGGGAACACAAGAAAGAGTGGTGACAGTTATGATAATGAGGGGAAAAATTCGACATACGAGTCAAGTTACGGAACAAAAAATGATTCTGATGATTATGGATTTAGTGGATATGGGAAAAAGAGCGATGAGCATGGAAGTTCAACAATTGAGAGACCTAGTTATAGAAGGTCCGAGGAAGAGGACTACAAGAAGCCTAGCTATGGGAAGCGCGACGACGATGATGAAGGCTATGGTAGCAAGCAATATGTAAGTATTCTTTATTTTTGAGTCGCGTATAGGGATGACAATGGGACAGAGCGAGTACGGGGCGTATTTAGAGCTATGCGGGGTGGGGTAGATTTAAAGCTATATAGGACGGGGTGAATGCGAAGCGAGTTGAAGTAGCTATTTTTAAAATTAATGTGGAGCGGGGCAGGTTGCGAGTTTAAAAAGACAAATAGGAATTCGAAAAAAAATAAATTTTTATAATTAGTAAAAATTAAAGATATAAATTTTTTATATCAAAAATTGACTTTAGTTTTTTTTTCTAAAATTTAAACGGACATGTCTATTAAATTGTCAGTTGTTAAGATGTTAATTAGAAACTCTTAGTTAACGATTAAGAAATAGTTATTAAAACATCAAATAAAAATAATTAATCAGTTATTGAGACATTAATTAGCGAAAATAAAAAACTAAATTCAATTAAAAAATAAAAGGAATTTAAAATTTAAGTGGGGTGGATCTATGTGAGGCGGGGCAGGACGGAACAGGTTGAAAATAGAAAAAGTCATCGTGCGAGAGAGGGCGGAGCGATATAAAAAATTTGCTGATTGAGCTCAACTCGCCCCACACCCGCCCCATTGCCATCCCTAACCACGTAACAATAAAATAACGTAACTTAATTTAGTAGCATGCAATGCTTGAGTTATATTCTTATTTTCGTTGATTTAGTTTGTTGAATTGGCAGCGTAATGCTGACTATGACTGACAAAGAGAAGAAGAAAAGTCATCGCAAAAAGCACTCCTATGACGATTGAGCAGAGTGATTTATCAGATTCATGCATTATTAGAAATTAGTAGTGAATAAAAATTGTGAAGGTTTTTCAGAAATAATCTTCCTATCTATATGAGATAGTGATAAAGTTTACGTATATTTTACTTTCTCCGAACTCTAATTTACGAAATTTTATTTGATATGTTATTGTTGTAATAGAGTGAATAAAAGTTGGCATGTGTCACAATGTTTTGTTACATTGCAAACACTAGTGATTAAGCAGAGATGCTTTTGTCATCCGCTTAAAATTCATGCCATATTACTAGTAATTTTTATTAAATTCCGTCAGTGTTATATTACACCAACAATTATTATTAGTAAATGTATATTAGCATGGCTTCATTATGTCATGTTTGTATAGAGAAGGAAATGCCGGTAGGTGTTTTTTTGTATAAATAGGTACTTTGCTCTTTTCTACTTAAATAACATTTTAAATTTTTTTGATTATAAATTAAAAGATCTTAATCTAACTGGGGATTCCGATCTCTCTTATCGCATGAGGAAAACTGATTTTTTTCTTTTACTCTTTTTTATTTTTGGAAGTTTCAAGAGCTCTAGATTATTGATTACTTATTGTACCGTCGCATGGAAAATGCCATAGAAACAACTTCGTCCAATTTGTTTTAAATCAATACTTGATAAAATTAGTAAAATCATCACTGAAGTTGTTTCAATATTTAAAAAAGGTATCCTAACTTTGTGGGATCCCAAACAATTTGAAAGTAATACTATTGTCGCATTTTTCATCCACATCCAATTCTGAGAAAGGAAGTGATTTTCACGCCCCAATCTTAAATTGTCAAGTATAAATGTAATAATAATATATATATATATAATTATAAATAAAGGAAATAATATTTCCCAACCCCTCCACCACCAGACCCCATCCTAACATCTCCTTGTTCCCACCTACCTCTCCCATTTTCCTAACATTCTTGATCAAATTAAAAAGACAATTAATTTCATCCAGTGTTGATTACTGATTGTCGAGTGATTTTATGAAGTATACGCATCTCTCCTGAAGCAACTATAGCTAACCATCCTAATTTGCCATTGTCGGAAAAAAAGAAAAATTCCATCGGATAAAATGAGGGCGAATAGTGATTTCTTTCTCTTCTTTTTTCTTTTCACTTTTTATTATTTTTTTCATCATCTCCAAAATAATCAAATGTCGACAATGATAAATTATACTATCACATTGAGAAAGAAATAGGAGAAGCGGGGAAACAGTTAGAAATTATAATATCGCGCTAATAATATAACTTTATATTTAACAAAATATAAATAGTGAAAATTAAAAGGATATTACTACAACAATATTTAAGAGAAAATTACTACCATTATAATAGTTGCAGTTTAAGAGTAAATATTTGAGTCGTGCTGGGCACTGTCCTAAGAAACTATTTCAGCGGTGTGAAATGTTTCCCAGGATTAAACAAGTCTTCCCTATTTAAATAGAGGATACAAGAATCAACAAATAAATTAATCATCAGCAAGTTATTAAAAAAGAGTAAAATATAAATAACTATATCAAAACCATATTAAAAGGGAGAGAAGTGGTGTGAGAGGTAGAGAAAACAAGAAACAATTTCTTGACAAAAATGTATATGTTTGCAGAGACAATATATGCCTATTTATATGCCAAAGAACTTGCCTATGAGATGATTAGTGTCCTAGACACTTGGACAATGAACTTCATGCAAAGATCCATTGTTGGACAAGTGTCCAAGAGATGCCAAATATCCAAAACTTGCCATAACTCCAAGAATAATATTAAAATGTAATTAAATACATAGAAAATACATGGTATAATTCTTTTGAAATATAATAAAATACTTACAATCCCCTACATATTTCAAAAGAATTTATAGAAAAACTTTAACTTGTCGGATAAACAGGAACAAATTGCAATAGGTTTGGTTTCTTTCGGACTATAAACCAAACTTAGATCAATAAAATTTAACTTACAGAATTACTGGTGAAATACCATATTTCTATAAACCAATAATTCTTGTTGTAAGTCAGAGACTTTACCAATCACATTTTGACATAAGTAATTTTGCTATTCAACGCGATTTTATACCAATAGGCCATGCGCGTGCCTGATTATTCATGAGAGTTCTAGAGACTAGGCCAAAGTCTCATACGAGCGGCCACACTCCACTTCTCATATAGGTGAACTCATCAAGTGTACACTACTTTAAATACACTATCCTTTAATCAAGGACAATGAATTCATTAAGAGTTAATAACTCATCCCTCATAATTAGTAGCAGTTCAAGCACTCTCAGTTAGTGCGCAGTCCCAATATTGACTTGTTTTACCCATATGAACTTACTTCATGGGATCTCCAATCACATAGGTTGGGTTACCATCTCTATTGACAATCACATTGGCCTTAAACCCATCTCTATTGAGGTTTGAAGAATTAACTTTCTTCTTACGGGTTTAGTCAGTAAATCGACCAAATTCAATTCTGACTTCACATAATCAATTGATATCATTCCATCTTTCAATAGTTATTTTATGGCATCATGCTTCAATTTCATGTGTCTTCTCTTACAGTTGTAAGACTTATTCTTCGCAATAGCAATTGCGGCTTGACAATCACAATTTATTGGCACAGGAGGCAACACATCCTTTATCAAAGAGATACTCGCTAAGAAATTTCTTAGCCATTCAGCCTCAGAACCAGCTAGCTCCAGAGCTATAAACTTTGACTCCATAGTCGATCTAACAATGATCGTTTGCTTAGCTGATTTCCAGGATATTGCACCACCACCTAAAGCGAACACATATCCACTAGTGGACTTAGTCTCATCTGAATCAGAGATCCAGTTTGCATCACAATACCCTTCTAATGTAGAAGGAAATCTACTATATATGATAGCATAATTCCTGGTTTCTTTCAAATATTTCACCAGATCAATACTCTCTATTGGGATTATGCGTATATCTACCCAGTCTACCCACAACATAGGCTATATCAGACCTGGTAAAATTCATCAAATGCATTAGACTCCCAATAATCCGAGCATATTTAGACTAAGCAACTGGGTCACCATTATTCTTTTTCAATTGAGAGTTAGCATTATAAGGAGTGGCTACAGGTGTCACCTCAAAACATTCAAACTTTTTAAGAAGTCTTTCCACATAATATTCTTGTGATAACATTATATCATCTTCGCTCCTCATAACGTTAACTGCCAATATCATAGTTACTTCACCCAGATCTTTAATATCAAAGTTAGTAGACAAAAATATTTTGGTACTCTGCACAACATTAAACTTGTACCAGATATAAGCATGTCATCAACATATAAGCATATTATCACATAATCATTGTCTACCATTTTAGTATAAACATATTTATCCACTTCAACCGAAGAAAATTTGTCTCTCAATAAGACTTGATCTAATTTTTCATGATATTGTTTAGGAGCTTGTTTTAAGGCCATAAAGAAATTTAATAAGTTTACAAACTTTATTTTCTTGTCCAGGAATAATACATCCCTTAGGTTGAACCATATAAATTTCTTCTTCTAAATCACCATTTAAAAAAGTTGTTTTCACATCCATTTGGTGAATAAAAAGCTTGTGAGTTGATGCTACGGCAATTAAGATTCGAATAGAGGAAATTCTAGTCACTGGTGCAAATGTATCAAAATAATCAATATCTTCATTTTTGGTGCTACCAATCGAGCTTTATATTTATCTACAGATCCATCAGGATTAAGTTTCTTTTTGAAAATTCATTTACAACCGATAGGTTTTGCACCAGGAGGTAAATCAGTCAAAATTCATGTATTATTTTTTATAATTGAATCAGTTTCAACTTTTATTGCCTCTTTCCAAAATTTAGCATCTGAAAAAGATATAGCTTCAAAATAATTTAATGGTTTATTGTTAATAAGAAAAGTGTGAAAATCATTTGCATAAGAAAAATATTATTTTCTAGGCTTTTTACTCCTTCTCAGTTCCTCAATATTAGGAATAGATGCATTATCTCTTTCAACAGGTGCATGGGAAATTTTATCACTCAGTGAAAAAATATGTTCAAAAAAATTCAGCATTTTTTGTCTCAATACTAGTATTAGAATCAAGCACATCACTTTTTAAAACAAAAAATCTATATGCAACACTATGTTCAGCATATCCAATAAGCATGCAATCAACAGTTTTGCAACCTATTTTTCTCTTTTAAGGTTTAGGCAAAAGCACTTTACCAAGGCACTCCCACACTTTTAAATATTTCAGATTAGGTCTATAACCTTTCCACAATTCATAAGGGGTTTTACTAGTTTTTTCGTGAGGAATTCTATTTTGTAAATGACAAGCAGATAATATATCTCCACCCCACAAATTATCAGGAGCATTAGAACTAATTAACATATAATTCATCATTTCTTTCAAGGTTCTATTTTTCCTTTCTGCTAATCCATTAGACTCAGATGAATAAGGCGAGGCTATTTCGTGAACAATTCTTTCTTTTTCACAAAAAGCATTAAGAGATACATATTCTCCACCTCTATCAGATCTTATTCTCTTTATTTTTCTACCAAGTTGATTTTTAACCTTAGATTTATAAGAAATACAAGAATCAAATGTATCATCTTTATTTCTAAGCAAATACAATTTAGTAAATCTAAGAAAATCATCAATAAAATTTACATAATATCTTTACCACCTCTAGTCATAGTATGTTTCAAACCCAAATCAGTGTGAATTAAAGATAATAATTCAGCTTCTCTATTTACTAAAAAACATGATTTTTTAGTAATTTTAGCTTCAACACATATTTCACATTTATCAAAATTATTACAGTCTAAATCATATATTAACAACAACAACAACAACAACATACCCAGTAAAATCCCACAAGTGGGGTCTGGGGAGGGTAGAATGTACGCAGAC
>JAPFFP010045873.1:0-11354 GCA_026153255.1 Solanum medicagineum | reverse complement strand
TTTAGCAAAGACTCAGAATAAGTAAGAGTAGAAAATTCGATTTAAGTTTAAAATTAGTTTAAGTTAGTCCATATTTTTACTTTTGTTGACTCCTTTCAAACGAGGTAAGATCCGGTGAATTGGAAACAATTAATTAAGAATTCAAAACTTTTTTATGGAACAGACATATGAATATACGTGGATCATACCTTTCATTCCAATTCCAGTCCCTATGTTAATAGGAGCGGGACTCCTATCATCTATTTCCATTTTCCTATTCGTCACTACCTTGGTCGGGATCGTGATAGTAGGCATGGTTTGGTGTTGGCCACCACCAAACAACATTAATCATGAAGGAAAATAGACAAAACATGCAAAGCCCCAATCATACACATGCACAAAACCTAGGTCATATCAAGTCAACTACCCATGGTTTCCACAACCCCAAGTTGTGGGTGCTTAGCTACTTATGGCTAAGATAAAACACACAAATATGCAAATAATAGACATAGTTGAGAGTTTCACCAATAACAATGAAGGACATAGGCACCACAAGTTGCAAACCCACAAGCTTGATTGATAAACAATGAGTATAAGGCAAGATTTGCAATCCCCAAAATGAGTTTCCCAAAAGCGAACAATAATCTACTCTAAAAACCTAAGAAAAGATTCAAAATGTAATGGAGAATTGTCTATTGTTCGAACTCCCCTCACAAATCTAACTTAAACTATTTATAGTATTTATAAAACAACCCTAGGAATTATGCAGAAATGACAGCTGGCATCTGATAAATTTCGCAGTTACGACTGTAGGTTGGCCTACGAGTCGTAGTCGGAGTCTCGTATCAGGTTTTTGGCATCTTAGACTGAACTGGTACGACCCATAGGTACGCATTATTGCTTGGGATACGACTCGTATGTTTGTCTCGTAATCTTGTCCAATAATTTGGCCCTCTGATTCTTGCTACGAGTCCACTTATACGAGTCATAGTGTGTCTTACGACTCGTAGACTGGGCTCATAGGGGTGACATTCACTTGGTAAATTTCTAATTTTTGGTCTCTGATTCTTACTACGTTACAACCTACAACTCGTAGCGTGAGCTATGACTCATAGGCAGGCTCGTATGGCCTATGCTTCAGCAAAATCTGCAACTTTCTTCAAAATCATGCCAACCTAACTTTTTTGCCAGATAACACAAAAACACATCAAAACACTATAAAGTCGTTTTAAGAACTAACAAAATCCCTTATTTCAGGCACCAAATGTGTTGTCTTTTGACAGAACATCAACACCCTCAACTTTGAATTGTTGCTTGTCCTCAAGCGACGACTCAATCTACACAGACAAAGAGAAATACATAGCAACTAAACTAATGGCATATATATCACTTCTCTGATTGAGGTAGCCAACTACCATTTCCAAAACAGGATTGTGGAACTATTTAGCAAACAGGAACATAATGAGATACCTGACAATCCAACTATGATAAGCTAAGGAGCATCAACCATCCGCGATCACTGGTATAGTCATATGCTACTCAAGTAGTACAAATGCCCTCACTAGAAAGAAGTCTCTTATAATCACTCAAAAGCATTTTAGAATTCAGGGACTGAAGAAGCATTCTCACTCTCACAATTAAAATTCAACGCATACTGACTAACACCATAGGCTTGCCTCTATGCTCATCTTCTGGCTTGGTGAAAAAGTGGAGGTGGATCACTTTAGGACTTATAGGCTTGTAACATCGGCTCAGGGTGCTTTTGTGAGGTACTTTGGGCAAATAGTGACTAAAGTTATCATTGAACCATATTTATCAACACTTTTTGCTTTCATAATACACCCCTTTTTGAAACATATCCACCCTTATTCTCCTGTTTTGAACTTTTCTCTAGTGCTTTCTTTCTCTTTTTCAGCTCAGCCTTGATTTCAAACTAATTTTTGATATTTTTTCTTTAACTCAAGGCACTTTTCTTTTCTTTTTCTTCACTCGATTCATTCTTTTTTCATTTCTTTCTTGATTTCCCAACTAACCACCTTATTATTACTACTTTGCCACAATACAACCACCCTCAACTTAGGCTTTTAGCCTCAGGTGAAGTACATAATATCTATGCCTCAAACTAGGACCACTAACTGCAGCCACTCTCAACTTAGGCCTTTGGCCTCAACCAAGGTTCACATGTTCAAGGATAGACCAGGTCTAATATCAAGGCATTTCATCCAACAAGGTTAAGCTAGCAAGGTATCAAGAAAGAATGACTACATGATGAGCTCAAAAGTTTGGAACAAGGGATTCACTTACTCATCTGGTAGGTCATTTAGGCTAAAAGTGGTTTCACTTAAGGAACAAAGGTCTAAGATCCCTTCTATATAACAAGGCAAGTTCTGGGTCCATTCAAGATGCATGAATGCAGCAAAATAGGCTCACAACACACATGGCAATTGCATCCACTATCAAGTATAGACTCATAGGTCATGCTTTCAGTCTTAGCTTACCTTCACAATATCAAAACAGACATTTCCAAACACTCAAAAATGTATAAATGCACCAATAATCACAACCTCAAAAATTTTGAGGGTACCCAATTTTTATCACAAGTCTAAAGAGAATCTAAGAACTATATATATGCCAAAAGATAATGTTAATATGCATTTACAAATTATATGTACTTCCTAAAACACGCTGATTCAATAGAAAATTAAACATCCACAAGGAAAAGAAATACGACAAAAAACCTTGGGATCAAAAATAGGGGAAGTTATGGATATGAGACTACTCAGACTTCACCTTAATCCATAACTTCTACCACCCCACCAAAAGATGATATTTTGTCCCCAA
The DNA here is from genome assembly GCA_026153255.1 of Solanum medicagineum. Taxonomy (NCBI): domain Eukaryota; kingdom Viridiplantae; phylum Streptophyta; class Magnoliopsida; order Solanales; family Solanaceae; genus Solanum; species Solanum medicagineum. The sequence continues at coordinate 8,534 of JAPFFP010045873.1, read as the reverse complement.
AGTAAAAACACAAAGAAATGACGAACATACTAAATCATAATATATATATATATATATATATATATGTACATTCAAAACTAACAGTTAATAAAACTAACATCCAAAACCAAAATAAAAACAATATTATCTAACAAAAGGACAGAGTATTCATAAAAACAAGTAAGAGTTGGGGTAAAAAGTGGTCAAACATCATGGTGCTCATGCACCAGTCTTGGGCTGGTCTGCGAGGTCCTGAGTCTTCCTCTCTTCCTCTACTTATCCTCTCCGGGTGGGGTGTGTTGTGCTCACTCTCTCTGAATAGCTGCCAACAAAAGCGACTCTTGCACTACCTCCTCAGGTATGGGCTCCTTCTCCTCATGTCTCAGCCTCTTATGGGGTCGGCTCTGGATCAACATACTTAAGAGGCCTCTTCCCGCGGGTGTCCGGATGGTCGGTGAGCCAATCTAATGCCTCATCACCTACCATGCTACCTCTGGGGCTGAAATAGGGGCTGCCAACAGCTGCAATAAGTCGGCCTTGAACCTAGCCAACTCATCTGTCACCACACTCATGTCGGCAGGCCTAGAACCCTCGAGCCTCTTCTAGACACTATCCTTGAACGCATCAACCCGTGCATCAACCGCTCGGAATCTATCATCAACTTAATCTTGGGCAAATTCCCTCATCCTCTCCTAGGTGTCCCGAATAGTCTGATCAATCAATGCCCGGACCTGTGCTGATAACTCTCGCAGCCTACCCTCTGCTACAACCACCCTGCACAATAAAGCCTGGAAAGCAACAATAGAGAAAAGAGGGTCAACCTAAAATGTAGCTGTTGCTGGTGCTGGAGTGCTAGTGGGTGGTGTAGACTTGATCTCGGCTGCCAGTGTGGGATCTGCAGTAGCCAAAGTAGTGCCGTAGGAGTTGGAGGTGAACCTAGAACATGTGGCTCAACCGAAAATGGCTTTGGTATAGGAGGTGGGATCGCTCGAGGTAAGGCCACTGGGTTCTCATCAGCCTTTATCAGGCTGAGATCCATAGTGCTTGTGGCCTCTACTTGAGGGTCCTGATGGGGGTCAATAGGAACACATGCTGCACTGCATAGTCGATGATCAAAACTGGAAACAGCAGTGAGGTGCTCGTCCGAGCTGCAGCCTTGTGAATCTGCTTTGAAACGATTCGAGCCCAATCTGTAGCACACCCAGCTAGAAGGCTGGCCACAATACAGCTCTCTCGAGGGTGATCACATTATCCATAAAAGTTGGCCTAATACGCCAACAGATAATGGACCACCAAAACATGGCCTAGAATGAGAAGTTGGCTTTTACCATAGGATTTGCGTGGTTTGTGACCCACATCGGATCAATACCCTTCTCACAAATGTGGCTAGCAACCCGCCGTAGAAGCTCCGTCATAGCCCTGATGTCTTTCCCAGTCATCTCTATCCTCATCTTCTCAATATGGCTATCGTACTCCACCGTGGACTGAGGGGCTGTATAAGTAGGCCCAAACTGCACTGATCAGATCGTCTCCTCCAATATATCAACTCCCCTTCCTCGGACTGTCACCACCCATAATCTTGGCTGCTCAATTGGTCTTTTATTCTTTGGCAACCCCCGGTGGAGTGTAGCAAGGTACGCTGCATAGAACCCACACACTACATAAGGGGGCATACTTGCCCAACTACTATGTGGTCCATCGTAGCCCACGCTCATCCAACCTAGCATCCAATCCTGGCACTCTATCTAAGCCCGAGGAATTTAGCCGGGACTCCTCATGAAATTGGCGAACCAGCTTACCTTGCCCCTTTGGCTCCAACCCTTTGTCATATATTTCCTTCATCCCAGGGATGCACCATCTGCGGTCGGCTGGGGGCTAGGACTGGACCTCATCCTGCTGAGAAGTGCTCTCTGACTCTGACTCTGAACCCGAGTGTGAGGGGGTCATCTGTGGCAAGCTGTTGTCTGACCCATCCCCGTTGCCCTGTCGTTCCTCCTTTTCAGACTGGGAGGAACTACTCACTTCCATGGGTGTCTGAGCTGCGAGTGCCCGAGTCTGAGATCTATTGGCCTCCGGGTCTAACCTAACCCTGTGGACTTCCACAGAGCCCTCAGATTGCTCGGTATCAGAGGATTCATCCCGCAACCTCCATTGGAGAGATTGAATAGCGCGTTCGTCTTTTGGAGGCATTTTATCTGCAAACAACCCACAAAGCAACTTGTAAATCCTAGATGTTTGATTCACTGAAACACAAGGCAAAGAACAAGAAAGAAAAACAAATAAAAATTAACCATGCACTGATGCAACTGCAGATGTGCAGGTATGAGTATTGTTATGACTCGTAGGGTGACCTACGAATTGTATACTGTCCTCGTAGAACCAATTGTGCCTTTAAAAATACTTTCTGATCATAGATACGAGATGCAGTTATGACTCATAGGGTGACCTATGAGTCGTAGTCTGAGACCGTAACTATTTTTAGAAACATTTTCAAAACTTAGAGAAGTTTACGAGACCCTCCCTACGAGTCGTACCAAGTACTATGAATCGTATGTGGGTGTTGTATGAGAAATATAAAGGGATTACAAGTGACTGATACTTGCTACGAGGTGCCACTATGACTCGTGTTGTAACTTACGAGTTATAGGAGTGCCTCGTAGCTGAGGACAGAAGTCACCTGCAATACCTAACCATTTCCCACACCAAGCACAAATTCAACACAAAATTCAACTTAATCATGCAAATAAGAGCAAAGCACGCCTAAATGGCACATAATTGATTCCATACTAGCATCAATAATTTAAAACGACCATTATCCCTAAAAGTAGAAACCAATTCTACATTTCGTCAAACACACCGACCACAGAGTACTTTGCAAACTAACACTTGACAACTACAAAATACTCCCAGGAATGAAATTTCCATATATAGTAATTCATTCCAATCCCAAATGGTCAAGCATAGTTATTACACCCCCGCACTATCTAAAATTATATTCCGACAACCATTCAGACCATAAATGAGCAAGAATTATACATTAAGAACCAAAAATCACACATTTCGTAATCACAATCACCCACTCAAGAATTTAAACAAGGTTTAATCCACAATTCGACTCTTTAAAAGCTTGAAAACCCTACTATTCTAGTGTAATAATCAATGTATGGCATGCTTAAACATGATCAAAATACACTTATACTCATATAGGGAACAATGCTCATCACTAAAGATTGAGAAATTAAATCAAAGAACTTACCAATCGGATTGAGAAGTGAACCAAAGCAAAAGGGAGTGAAATTCATGTCGAAACCCTAAATATTTATACGTCATAATCCTTGCTGAAAAATAACATGGGTAGTCAAAATTTTGGTCGAAAAATGACGTGGGTGATGGGGGAGAGTTTTCCGTCGCCTCTTAGGGTTTCCGAATTGAATTTGGGGGTCCAATGTTTTCACCCCCTTTTAAATGAAACTAGGTCAGTGATCAAAATGCTACGGGGCTACGAGACCTCGACTACAAGTTGTAGGTCATCCTATGACTCATAGGACCCGTTCTCGTACCAGACCCAGCACTTGGTAAAAATTTAGGAATCATACCTGGGTACTACGAACCCCACTTACGACTCGTAAGGGATCCTACGAATCGTACGGTTGGCTCGTAGTGTATATGCCAATTTTAGATACTTATTGTTTCTCCCTACGAGGCATGACTACGAGTTATAGTGAAGACTATGACCCATAGGCCTACTCATAGAAACTGCTCCACGTCCAATTTTTCCAAATCATCAGTTCTTCCACTTTTTACCTGCAAACCAAGTCTCAAAGCATAGAAAACCTCAAAATATTACAATTGCATCTTTATCTCTTAATTTAAATCAAACAAGTACTACTACTCCAAGTCTCAAACAAACAAATAATTAGCAAAATGCTTGGGCTGCCTCCTAAGAAGCACCTTGTTTAACATCATGGCCCGACTTTGTCATCTTCCTTTATCAACTATCATCAAGTGTCCACACCTCACTCTTGCATTCATCTGGGTGTTTCATGGATTGGCTAACATTGAACACAACTTCTGCATCGTTAACCCTGAACCGCAGCTGACCTGAATCCATATCACTAGTGCTCTCCCAGTGGCCAGGAATGGTCTCCCCAAAATGATGGGCACCTCAAATTTAACTTCACAGTCGAGGATCACAAAATCTGCCAGAAAGATGAACTTATCGGCTTTAACAAGCACATCTAAAAGGATTCTTTCCAGCTTTTTAATAGTTCGATCTGCCATAAGCAACCTTATTCGTGTCGGGGTAGGAGTACCAAGGCCAAGCTACTTGAATACGGCAAGAGGCATTAAATTGATGCTTTCTTCTAAGTCACACAATGCCCTTTCAAATTCAATGTCACCGATAGTGCAAGGGATGGTGAATGACCCGGGGTCTTCTTGTTTTTGCACAGGGCATTTGGTCATAATCGCACTATATTGTAGGAGTTCTTGCGAGAACTCTTGGCTCAAAGTACGCTTATTGGTGACCAAATCCTTCATATATTTGGCATATCCGGGCATTTTCTCATAGGCCTCCAAGAGAGGAATGTTGATGGATAGTTATTTTAACACTGATAAGAAATGCTTGAACTTGCCATCTTCTTCCTTCTTCTTAAGCCTTTGTGGGAATGGAGGAGGTGGTTTTGGGATTGATTTGGCTTTATCTTGCTCTCCCACCTCTTGGTCCTCTACTCCCTTACTCCTTGGACCTTCTTCCTTATTTATCACCTTGCTATTAATGGCTCTCTCCTCAACCTCATCATCAATAATTGGCATAGGGGGGTCCACAGTGCCTTTGCCACTCCGAGTCATCACGGCCATGCAATGCCCTTCGTTCTTAGGATTTTGAACCATGTTTCTGGGTACGGTGCCCTTCTGGCATTGGTTCAGCTGGGAAGACACTTGCCCAAATTATTGTTCAAGTTGCTTGATTACCACCGAGTGACACTCTATTTTTTGGTTAGTACTTGAAATATTTGCTTTCATTCCCTTTAGAGTCTGATCTTGGTGGTCAGCTCATTTCAACAATTTCTCAAACATATATTCAATCCTAGAATTGCTCGATCCGGCATCACGATTGTGTGGTGGCACATAAGGACTATTCCTGTAGCCCTCTCTTCTTCCCATTCTACGTCTGGCACTCTCTCACTCATAGTATCCACCCCGGTTGTCTCTATACATCCCATCACAATTAAAGTTCCGACCTTGATTCTCGAAACCTTGCCTCCAATAGTCTGAATTGGACCCATGGGGGTTATTCAGGAAACCCGCCGGAGATTGATCATCATACACAAGAGTAATTGGGGGTTGGTAAGCTATTACCTTCACACTAGCTTGGTTTTGCTTCAAAACCAAATCTATGCTCATACAGAGTTGAGCAAGTTGCTCCATAATCTCTTCATTCACTTTAGCCTACTCACTATTTGTGGTAACTGCACAAAAACTCTTTGTATTACCGCGCTCACTCTGACCCCATGCTCTGTTGGTATTCACCATTTGTTCCATTCTTTCGGCCACTAGGTCAAACGGTTGATTAAGAAAAACACCTTCAACGATCATGTTGGCGCAAACTTTGCTATTATCATCAAGTGCTCTATAGAAGATCTCGACCAAAGCATCATTAAAAATTTTGTGATTAGGGACCATCCTCAAGTATTTGGTGAATCTCTCCCATGTAGTGCTAAGAGAGTCTCCAGCCAATTGCTTGAACTTGTTAATTTGGTCCTTAAGCTTCAGCTTCTTCGACCTTGGGAAATATCTTTCTAAGAACACCCTTTGCAGCTCAGCGCAACTTGTGATAGTACCCGGAGATAGCTCAGACAACCATACAGCTACATTGTTAGTCAGTGACAACGGAAACACCCTCAATCCAACAGCGTCAATAGAAATCTTTTGTGTCCCCATGACACTTTTGCACACGAAGTATGTCATTTTAGAGATGACGGTGGGGTTCCCCTGACGGTAGCCCTGTGAATAGGCCACGGTTTTGGAGCTTCTGGAGCAACCCCCTTGATACCGTGAACTTAACATTTGTAGGTAGAGAGGGCAGTACTATAGAACCGATAACATCCATCACCATAGGGTTCAGTCGGTACTGATTCCGGCCGTAAGCATTTGCATTGAAATCTCTAAGCTGTGGCTAGTTAACCCTTAGTGGTGGATTCTCCTCTCTTCTCAAGTCTTGCTCATTCACATGCATACCCTCCTCAACCTCAATGTCCTCATTCACTCGAGCCATCCTTCTTGGTAGTCGATGGATCTCTAAATTTAGTGGAGCTAAGGGATTGACTTGGCTCCTTGTGTTGGACATAAAACCTAGTACACCCTGCAAAAGAAATCAAACAACAAAAACAAGAACAAAAACAAAAGTAAAGTACAAGAGACTCTAGAAATTAACACTAGAATTAATTAATAGCGAAATCAAATCAAAACCTAGTCGTATTCCCCAGCAACGGCGCCATAATTGTTGATCTGATGATCACACTCCAATAAGAAAATGGTCGCTATCAGTAATTAACCTAACTAAGGTTAGGTTTGAATCCACAGGGAATACAGGGCTTGACTACAAGATTTCACTATTAATCATTTCTAGTATCTATGACTACAATCTCTAAATGGGACGGGGGGTTGTGATTCAAAAACAACATAAAATAAACACTAATTAAAATGCAGAAAAACACTAAATTTTGGGGACAACTTAGGAATTGTGTTCCCATGGTTTGTTGACTAAATTACCTTAGATAATATAACTACGATTAGTGAATCGCATGCAGGACGGTAACTTAGGTTCTTCCATCCTTCTTATGAAGGTGAAGGTCGAATTTCACCATGGCGCTTGGTCGGCTACCATGGGCTGCCAACTAACCGTTATTGTCCTAGTCAACCTCTCCTTGGTCAAGTTTGGCTGATGAGATGGGAAGACATCAATCGAATCCTGTCATCTACTTCCGTTTTCCTATTCGTCAGTACCTTAGTCGGGATCGTGATAGTAGGCGAGATTTGGTGTTGGCCACCACCAAACAACATTAATCATGAAGGGAAATAGACAAGACATGCAAAGCCCTAATCATAGACATGCACAAAACCTAGGTCATCTCAAGTCAACTACCCATGGTTACCACAACCCCAAGTTGTGGGTGCTTAGCTCCTCATGGCTAAGATAAAACACACAAATATGCAAATAATAGACATTAGTTTCACCAATAACAATGAAGGAAATATGCACCACTAGTTGCAAACCCACAAACTTGATTGATCAACAATGAGTACAAGGCAAGATTTGTAATCCCCAAAATGGGTTTCCCAAAAGGGAACAATAATCTACTCTAAAAACCTAAGAAAAGATTAAAAATGTAATGGAGAATTGTCTACTATTCAAACTCCCCTTAAAAACCTAACTTAAACTATTTATAGTATTTATAAAAAAACCCTAGGAATTAGGCAGAAAAGACAGTTGGCATCTGATAAATTTCGCAGTTATGACTGTCGGTTGGCCTATGAGTCATAGTCCGGGTCTCATATCAGATTCTTGGCATCTTGGACTGAACGAGTACAACCCATAGGAACTAGTCGTTGCTTGGCCTACGACTCGTATGTGTCTCGTAATCTTGTCCAATATTTTAGCCCTCTGATTCTTACTACGAGTCCACTGATATGAGTCATAGTGTGTCTTACGACTCCTAGGCTGGGCTCGTAGGGTTGACCTTCACTTGGAAGATTTCTAATTTTTGATCTCTGATTCTTACTACGATACAACCTACGACTCGTAGTGTGAGCTACGACTCGTAGGTAGGCTCATATGGCTTATGCTTCAGCAAAATCTGCAACTTTTCTTCAAAATCATGCCAACCGAACTTTTCTTCAAGATTAACACAAAAACACATCAAAATACTAAAAAGTCGCTTTAAGTACTCAAAAAATCCCATGTTTCAGGCACCAAATGTGTTGTATTATGACAGCACAATAGCTGGTGATTTGTATTACATGTTGTGCACAAATTGTACAATAAAGGTAAAGTAATAAAAAGAACATGAAGTACACGATTCCACAGTATAACTAAGGGTAGTATTTTATCCTTACACCAGTGCATAATTTCATTTCAATTGTTACTTCATATATAGTATTTCCTACCTTACATATTCAATATATTATCTCGTACTGACGTCCCTTACGGGAGACCTGCATTTCATGCTGCAGGTATAGGCACTAGTAGATCTTTCCGGTAGGAGTACAGGACATCCAGCTGTTGTTATTGAGCTCTAGGTTGCTTCGAGGCTTTGTGTGTGTGTGTCTAGAGCCTATATTTTTATATTGTATAATTAGTCGAGGCGGGGCCTGCTCCGACCCTTTTCAGATACTTTTCCTTATCTAGAGGCTTTGTAGACTATCTAAATTAAAGTGTGGTTATGCCTCATACTTTAGACAACGTGGCCCCAATGGCCTAGACATATGCATTTCCTTTTGGCTTGTTATTGCTGTTTACTCTCTTCAAAGCATGTTGAATGTAGAAATCCCTT
>JAPFFP010045872.1:0-11354 GCA_026153255.1 Solanum medicagineum | reverse complement strand
TCGGATAAATTGGGAAATTCGGGTTAGTATGTGTCTAAGTGCCCCTGTCGGGCACTGGTCACGACCCTAGGGTAGGGGGTGACAAGGAAGAAGGTAAAAAAGAATAAATAAATAAAAAGAAAAAGAAAAATAAAAATTTAAAAAGAAATAGAAAAGTAATATGAAATAAAAGAAATTATTTATAAAATTGAAGTTTTAATTATTTTTGTTGCCTCTCACTCTCTCAAAGAGAGTGAGCTACACCTTGTTTGCCACCTCATCCTTTAGGGAGTAAATAATTCCACTTTAAAATAATCTAGGGAGGTATTGGGACCCCGTAAAGTATTGGTGTGTAGTTGAAAATCAGGTAATAAGTTTGGGTAGGGGGGTTATTTGGCTTTTTTCTCATGTTCCTGGAAGAACTATGTAATCTGCACTTTTGGCTTTTATACTTGTAACACCCCATAAAATTACTAAAATGCCTCTAGAACGTAATCGTGCACATAACACATCATCCCAAGCTCCGATGGGAAATCCAAGATCGAATTTACGATCAGCGCAAAAACATTGACCGGAAAAATGACTTCGATTTCCAATTTTAAAGCAACTGGGTCGAAAAATAATTTTCGCTAATTAATTTTAGGACATTGTTGATGCGTGCCCAAGGCGCGACACACCTAGGATGTGTACCAACAATTATTTTTTTCAAAACTTTTCTACGGGATTGGAAAATCAATCGGAAAGCGATATATGGAAATTTATACATAAAACGCACTTGAAAGATGTGTTTTATGTGTATTTTTCCTGGATAGTTTTTCAACGTGTTATGAGAATTTCGCAAAAATAACACATGTTCGGCCCTTGGCGCGACGTGGTGACATGGTGTTGCGGGATGAAATTTTATTCTTATATTTCGGGAAAGGTATTTTGGTAAATCTCCAACCCCTCCCAAGTCTTATAAACGATTGTAATATTGTTTTTCTGCAAAATAAGGGTTTCAAAACCCATTTTCAGCCTTCATAGGTGAGAGTTTCGAGAGAGCAAGAGAGGAGAAGCTTGGTATCTTGAGGACTTGAGTCAAATTCTTTCAAGGATTTGTATTGTCTTCATCTCAGGTATGTAAGGCTAAACTAAAAGCATGATATTGTCCTTCCATTTTCCCCATAGATAGTCATAGATGAGTTGAAAACCCATGAGTCCCTACACATGATTCTTGAAGTATTATCTTGGTTAAATTCTTGAATTAATTTCTACGGTATTAATGAGTTTCTCGTGTACAATATTTTCTTGATGATGTTCTTGAAATTGAGTAATTGTTTGTATGTATGTTCATGGCTTCATTCACATGAACCCTAATTGAGTATTATGGTTACTTTTATGCATTTTTTTGAAAACTAAAATTTGATGGTCATACTGAGTATCTTAATCCCAAAGATTTCTTTTAGCAAATTTTATTGGGTTTCATGTATATAACTTTGGAGCATGAATACTGATTTGAGAAAGGATTTTAGTAAGGAATTTAGTGATATGTATAGATTATTTTTGAAGCATGAGTTTTCTAGAAAACACTTGATATTTTAATGAGTTTTAATTGAATTGAGCATTGAGTCTACATGACGCTTTGAGTACGTGTTGATGATCATGAAAATATATTTCTCATAATCATTTCATTGATAGATGATGGTGATAGTTGATATGAGTCTTAAAGAGGATAGATTTGATTGATAAGTTGTGCATGTTTTAGTGTTGGGAGCATTATTGAGCACCGGTTGGGTGAGGACTGTCACCACAGAACTGCATTTGCTAGCGTAAGATAGTTGTGCAGTATGTTCTAGCGACCCTTTTCCCAAGAGTTGGACATTCTCTTTGGATCCAAGAGAGAGAGAGAGAGAGAGAGAGAGAGAGAGAGAGTGAGAGAGAGAGAGAGAGAGAGATTACGTCCTTTACCGTGGCAAGTTTAGGACGGGCATGGCAACGATGCTAATTCGTTGTACACCACCTAACTCAAAGGTGGTGGGATAGGATAGATATCGGTTGAGAGAATCTCCCAAGAAACACTGATTGAGCATGAATTTCTAACAGAGTCCTTCGATATTTTCAAATGTACCTTATAAAGAGCATGATTTACTTTAAACTTGCATGATTTACTGAGTTGAGATGAGTTGAGTCTTCTGAGTTGAGTTGATGTTATTGTTATATTATTATACATGTTTTGATTTCATTTAGCTATTTTACATACCAGTACATTCTACGTACTGACGCCACTCTGGCGCTGCATCATTTTATAATGTAGATGTACAGGATCGAGATCATCATTAGACGCATCGTTGAAGATCTTTGGATGTTCAGTGGATTGGTGAGCCTCCCTTACTTTGGAGGATTCATATGTTATTGCCATCTTGCTTTAGAGTTAGATACATATTAGCTTTATTTTGATTGCGGTAGCCATGGGTCTGTCATTGGCACTTCCTAATAGTGATAGAGGCTTCATAGACTAGAGTCGGATTGTTGATTGATAAGACTGTGAGCTAGTTTTCTTCTACTACCCTTTTTTTATATGATATTGTTGTTGAGACTAGCTGACATGTGCCTATTTACTTCCTTTTTATTGTTCCGTTGATTAGTATAATGTAAGAATGAATGAATGTGATGAGGCCAAGTCGTTCGCTTGGGGACTAGCAATAGTCTCTGAGTGTCGGTTATGTCTAGGGTACCCTCTCGGGACGTGACGGTACTTTTGGGTAATAAATCTCACCTAGATCTTCGTCTACATGTTCTCCTTACTGCTGCAGTGAACCCGATCCGGTAAAAAGCTCTTCCCATTGTTCTTCCTTTTCCAGGACCAACAATCATCTTGAAGTCTTTTTCCGGCATGATTCTGTTTGAAAATCGTGGGAGGCTGAGAGTTGGGAGAAGTTTTTTTGGGTAATATCATCTTTTCATAGTGTTATTGGTAGGGTTTAAAGTTGATCCATCTATATGGTTGTTTCCATTTATGTAGAGTTGAAGATGCTTGAAGTGCCAGTAGGGATAATATTGGATTCCAGGTTGCTTGAAACATAGATCTACAGATAGGCCTCCGTTTTAGATGAGGATGCTTTTGGAAGCTGAACTCGTACCATCAGTATATATGTAGGAGTAGGAACTGCAAATATGTTGATAGCAGTCTAGGATGTACATGCAATCTCCTACCCACCACTTTTGTCATTTGTGATTAATCCCCATGATTTTGATAAGCTGGTTTTTGATTCACAAAGGTATAGACTTGGGCCTTGTCACATTTGTTGACTTTTTTGCAGTGTGTTGGGAGCTCTTGGAAACTCTGAATGTGTAGGTTCCCTTTCTGATCAAAAATGTAATTTTCTAAACTATCTACTAATTAATTTACTTCCCTATAAATATGATGTATGTTGACTTGAATGTTCTGCATGTAGAAGTGGATTTTTTCAATGCCTTCCCTAATTGACCAAGGAATTCTCCAGATTCTTTGAATAATATTTGTGAGCTCGAGCGAGTTAGTTTCTTGGTGTAGGGTTTGTATTAGATTATGTTAACAATATTTCAAACAGTGAAGGATTGCTCTGGTTTCTGCTTCTAGGTTGGTCGTAACCCTCAGTTCTTCAACCTCTCAATAGATTACATTACCTAAGAAGTCCCTTAGACAGAATCCATAGGCACTCTTTTATAGATTATCCCTTCAAGCCCCATCTATGTTGCCCTTAATCCAGGAAGGTTCAGGGAAGGCCTACTTTACAGGAAGGTGGTAGAGTCTTGGCCTGAAGGATTGTATTGCCTAGATCAATCCTTTCCAATCTCTTTAGGGCTGAAACAAGGGACGGTTAACCTTTGCTACAAGGTATAAAAGTTGATGGCATTGGTAGGCCATGGTGTCATACGATACCTCTTTCTTATGTCTTCTGGAGTTCTTTCTTCTCCAAAGTAGCCACATAATGATGAGAAAGGCAACTTTTAGGATTGGCTGGAGTCTATTAAAATTTTTAGTAGTCCACCACTTGGTGATAAGGAACTGCAAGTGGGATTCCTCTATGGTAATACCTGCACAAGAAGCAAACTACCTTCATAGCCTAATGGCTATGGGGATTTTTAGAAAAAGATGTTTCATGGTGTGCTCCTTTCTTTCATCACAACAGTAGCACTTTGAAGCCAAATGGATCCTCATCCTTTTTAGGTTATTATCCGTAGCCATCCCTTTCCTCTAGACTCTCCACTGAAAGAAGCTAATTTTAAAGGGAACACCTTTTACCCAGATGTTCATCCACCATATTTCCTTTTTTCTCCTCCCCAGCAAGTTATATATAGACTTGGTGGTGAAATGCTCATTGGAGCTGAGCATCCACCAGACTAGATTTGCATCATCCTGAAGAGCAGGGCTGTAGCTATTGATAATATGGTCAACAATGGGACCTTCGATGATTGTGGAAAGCTTATATCTATCCCAACTTCCTTCTTTAATGAAGTATTTAACCTTTATTTCCTCTTCACTTGCATGATCCACTAGGAAGTAGCGGGCTCCCATTTTTGTCCAGTTATCTATCCAAAAACTAATGGAGCCATCTTTTAATTGCCATTAGATATCATGGTCTACCTTATGCCTAATCTTAGTTAGCCTTTTTCCAGGTAGTGGAGCCACCTTTACTTCCAGCAAGCATTGGATGTGCCTTTTTACAATATTTGATCCACAGGGAGTTTACATTGGTTCTGAATCTCCACCACAGCTTAGTAAGGAAAGCCTTAGAAGAGTTAAAGAGTGATTTGAAGCCAAATCCACCTTCCTTCAGATGGAAGCATAGGTCATCCCACTTAACCCAATGGTTGCCCTTAGAGCCACTGAGCTTACCCTAAAAAAAGGAAGCAAAAAGCTTGTGTATCCGATGAAGGACCTTTTTGGGGGAAGAAGTCATGGAGAAGAGGTACAAAGGAATGGAGGAAAGGACACTGTTGATGAAAACTTGTCTTCCCCTATAGGAGAGGAATGTGTTATGCCGGCATTTGATCTTTATAGAGATCTTGATTTCCAAACCCTCAAAGTAGGAGGCCTTGCTTTTTCCAGGAAAGACTGGGCAGCCCAGGTATAAGAGAGGGAAATTGCCAATTTAAGACTAGTGATCTTTCTCAGCCTGATAGAAACAACTAGGGGTCTCTTATCATGTACATAAAAAAGCTTTTATCTTTGTTGACCATCTGACTTGAGGCATTCTCATATCTACTGATAACATTCATCATTTGAAAAATGGAGTAGTCATCCCCTAAGCCAAAAAGGATAGTGTCATCAACATAGACCAAGTGATTGATTTTGGGACTTCAGTTTGGCATTTTGAACCCAATAAACCTTCTATCTAGGAATAGGTTATTGAGGCTCCTAGAAGGAACCTCAGCAACAATTATAAACAGGAAAGGGGAGAGAGAATCACCTTGTTTGACCCCTTTAGAGGAAGGAAAGAAACCATAAGACTGTCCATTTATTAGGGTAGAGTACCAATTGTTGGATAAGAGTCTCCACACCATATTAATCAAAGTCTCAGAGAAGCTAAATTTTCTGAGGACTTTAGTGAGAAAAATCTAGGAGATTCTATCAAATGCTTTAGCCATGTCAAGTTTCACAACCACATTATGATGTTAGTTTCTTTTTCCAATGTCCCTAGTTATTTCTTATGCAAGTATAATATTTTCAAAAATGTTCCTTTATTTGACAAATATGACTGGTTCCTAGAAATGATTTTACGTATGACCATCGAGAGATTATCCAAGACAAGTTTTGAGAAGACTTTGTTAACAAAGTTACACAAACTGATGAGTTTGAGGTCTTCAAGCCTCTCCACTTTGTCTTTTTTAGGGATTAGCACCACATTGGTGTGAGTGATGGATTTGGGGAGTTCAAGGCCATAGAAGAAGGCTTTTACCTGTTCCAAATGTCATCCCCCACAATATCTCAATAGTGATGGTAAAAGGCACCATTGAATCCATCAGGTCTCACAACACTATCCCCACTGAGACTGAAGGCCACTCCCTTGACCTCATCTTTGGAAGGTAGGAAGGTGATGACTTCATTTTGAATGGAGGTAATCAAAGAAGGGATACAACTAAGAATCTCATAATTTTCAAGATAGTGGTCATGAATGAATTGGTGCTCAAAGTATCTGATGGGCCTCAACACCAATATTGGTATTCGTGTTGATCACATCTCCATCTATTGTGATAGTTTCATCTATCTTGAGTTTTCTTCTTCTTCCATTGACATAAGAGTGGAAGAACTCGGTGTTTTCGTCTCCATCCTCAAATCAACTCATTCCTGCTTTTTTGTTCCAAAATTCTTCCTCTAAGTGCTAGTACCTCTTCAGGTCAGTAGTTGACCTCTGAATTTTCTCTCAGTTCTCAGGTGTGGGATGAACTTCAAATGGGATTTCCTTCACCTTAGCCTCCTCCTCTAGGGTATCCAACTTATGAAAAATGTTCCAAAAGAAAGATTTTCTCCATTAAGTTAGGGCACCCTTAACTCTCTTGAGCTTAACATGAAAGACAGTGAAAGGTTCACCTAGAAAATCAGTGATCTAGTTGGCTTCCACCACTTCTTTGAATGAATTGTGCTTGGTACAGAAGCTCCAGAACTTAAAAGGCTTTTCAGTTACCTCTATTTGGGAATTGCATAAGACATGGAGGGGGGCATGATCAGAGCCCTGTCTAATAAGATGATGAATTAGAGAGGAAGGGAATAAATCCAAAAAATCTTGGTTGAATAAGTCTCTATCAAGTCTTTCAAAAATACAATCATCTTCAATCCTTCTATTCCACCAAGTGATTGACTACCCTGGGTCTTTGACTCAAATAAGGAATAACAAGCATCACAATTAGCAAAATCCCAAGAATTTATGGAGTTGAAGGGGAAACCCCATAACTTCTTATCCCCAACAAGAATAGTATTAAAGTCCCCTCCAATGATCCACGGGATTCAAGTGTGGTCAGCAATGTTGCTAAGAGTCTCCCACAATTCAAGTCTCTCCACAGAAGAGCTTCTGGCATAGACCCTGGACACTTGAATCTGTTTTTGATTGTAGGAAGAGGTCATAGTAAGTTATTATCCAGAGTCATAAATGTAAACAACATTCCAGTCCTCCGACCAAAAAATACACATCTTAATACTAGAGCTACACATGAAATTATTAAACCCAGCTTCCTTGCATTTCGATCAATGTTAGAAGCCTTTTGGAAAGGATCCATAAGACTAATAAATGAGTATTGATGTCTTCTATTAAGGTTAGTCAATCTCCCAAAGGCCTTGTTGGTTTTAACTAATCTTATATTCCAACATATAAGCTTATCAATCATTGGGAAGTGTGACCCCTTTTCCTTTGCTACTCCTTGTTTTAACTAGAAGAGGCATGGTGCCAGTATTCCTTTTATTGTAATTCCTAGAGCTTTCACCTGCCTAGGGGATAAATTCCCTTTTTTATAAATCTATGTAATGTTCTCTTAAATATTGTTCAACAAGTTATATTCCTTTAACGCCTCATCTTGCTCTAGGGGAGAGCCCTTTGGATCTGCTGGGTTAGTCTCTTGTTTAGGTTTACACTATCTTATGTATCTAGACTAGCTTCATAGTTGTTGCTTTTACCATGCTCCATGTCTTCCCCTTTGTTTTCACTTTCTACATCCTTCAAGTCATACTTAGACTGATGAATGGCAATACCCCGATCATGTGGTATTGTTTCAGCAGACTTTGCCACAGTATCAACTCAATGATATTCTTGTTTGGATCCTCCATATTTTGAAATTTCTCTATAACTCATTCCTTTGTAGTTGTGATTTTATCCTGCTTTTCCTTTGCTCCATCCGTTTTCTCCATTTTGTCTGTTTCATTTAGGGCAGCAAACTAGTTGCTGGTTTGCGCAACATCGTTGGTATGCTTCACCTTTCTTCTGGCATTCCAGACCTGTTTCATCTTAGTGTAATGGGAGTCTTTGCTTCTATTTATTTTCTCCTTTTGTTCCTTGGTCATGTTCTCCTTCTCCGCCTTCTCAGGGACTTTACCTTTTTTATCTTTGGCGGGGAGGGGGAGGGGGGCTCTTTGTTTTTGTCATACTCTTTCAGGGTAAAGTTCAGGATAGAGAACGTAACATTCCTGCTCATTATGCCCTTGAATCTTATAGTTAACACAATACTTGGAGACATAGTTAAAGTTGATGTTGACCCATCTTTCAGTACCTTCCCCAGATTTCTTCTGGAGTCCCATATTAATGCATTTAGGGAAGTTATTGAGAAGGTCCACCTCTATTTTGACACAGGTACAAGTTGGCCTTGTCCTTTTTTTTTTGTAGCTAAGTCCAATTGCAGGGGTTTTCCTACTACAAAAGCTAGCAAGAAAGCCATCTCTTTACCAAAGAAAATTGGAGGTAGGGCTGGGAAGGAGATCTAGGCAATAGTTGTAGAGGTTTCCTCCTCAGGGTCAAAGAGAGGGTCTTATTTGAGAGTTTTCATGGTATAGGTCTAGTGCTTGTGGGATATAGAGAAGACTGACTTAGAAAGTACATTAACATAATCCTCCATGTTAGAGGCTGTGGTCAAGATGTGTTTACTATTGAGGACCCCAATGTTGCACTCCCCTTTGAGGTCGCATTGCTTAGGGATGATTCTTTTTAGCTCTTGGAAGTCATGCGACCCATAGTAGAATTTTTCGATAATAGCAAACTGAAGGTGCTTGTTGATTATCATTTGATTAACTTTTCCCTCCTCCCAGATGACGCGGGGTTTGCCGTGTAGAAAGCCCACGGGCTTCATGAGATAGGTTTCATTGTGGGTTGTGGGGATTTGAGAATGTCAGCATAGATGGGTTTAGGATTTTGGGGGAGGTCAACCCCAGTAAGGGGTTGACCCGTGGATTCTGAGGTCATGGCCTACCTATGGGAAGATGACACGGGAAGTTCAGCGACAACTAGGGTTTATTTCTTCATTTGCCACCATGCTAAATCAAAATAGAACAAAAATTTGATTCAACGCTAATTCAATCTTGAAAAAAAAATAGAAAGTTCAAAAAGGGAAAATTAGATCTCTCAAATTTCAAAAATTGAAATGATAGGATCGCCCAAAAATCCGTTTCAAAAATGGAAGATTTTTGATCAATCCAAATATGAAAAATTTACATTTATAAAAGAGACACAAAAAGATATATTAATGTAGATGTTGTAACCAAAATAAAAAAATGTGCAATCAGTGATTGTGCCATAACCAAAAATAAAAATTTGTGTTATAGTTAATATGATCATTTAATATCTCCCATTATTTAGGTGTAGATTTTTTAAAAAATTTTAATTCGAAATGTTATATATTTACACGTTTATTTTCTTGTTTGTTAGTTTGTGAAACTTTTTTTTATTGCTATGGCTTATAAATTAGATTCAAATGTCATTATTAATAATAATCAACTTCTAAGTTGTCATTTATTAAATTTTCTCTTATTGTAATAATGTAATAATAATAAAACTGGGGATTATGGGTGTTGAGTATCTATGTGCTACTTGTCTTTTATTTTATTTTTCCTCATGTGTGTGGATTAATTGATTGATCATAGTTTTAAATTATAGTTAGGTTAAAGCTTTTAACATTTAATCTTCATAGTACTTGTTTATTAAAAATGGCATAAAAAACATTTAGTTTGCAAATAATATTTTTCCATTCTTAGTTCTCACATAGTTTGTTTAAATGATTTTTTAACCAATTAAAGATTTAATTGGAATTTCCTTTCAATCTTTTGAAAAACAATATTTTTTAGATCTCATAAATATTTTTATGATGTCATATAGAAAATCATTCTTATAATTTTTAAAGGAACTTTTGATAAGCTTTATTCTCATTTTAAAGATTTTTAGTTTGTTATATCTACAAATAAATACCAGTTAAAAAAAAAGCATTTTTTAGATCATGCCCATATGTTAACTATTTTAGCATGTTATGTTTTTCTTTCTGAACTTTTCAAATGATGCTCATGTTATTTTTAAATGTTTTTGACACATGGTCAAATGAAAGTTATGTTCGCAAGGTTTGATAAATATTTTTGAAAGTTGTTTTTCATCATGTTTATAAAAATTAAAATATTTCAAAATATTATTTATGACTATATGTTTAAGTAAATACTCTTAACATATTATGTTTAAAATTGTCAAATAACTTTTTTTTTTTAAAGTAACATAAGTTGTTTTTTTGGCTATCCTTTTTATTTTAAATCATTGATTGGCATACACATCTTCAATAATTTTTGCATCATTTGTGTTTTAAAATGTGTTAGAGGCATATTTGAGATTTTTTGTGCTAATCACTCTTTGTTTTGTGTGACGATGTGTCTAATTAGGAAGTCTAATTTTCTTTTAGTCTAGAACTTACCAAAAACTAGAAAGTCAAATGCCTCTTGAATCTTAGAATGGGACAATAGGCACCTCTTAGGACGCTAGTATTTTTTTATTTTTTAGTGCACTTTTAGCTTAATTATAAATCATCCTAAGAGGGGTAGGTGTCACGACCTAAGCCTAGGGACTAGACGTGACCGACGAATGAGGAACTCGAAGGAACCCTAAACAAGCCTCATAGCATATCATTACACATCCTTGGTCGCGGAAGTAGTTAAAATGACAATAAGAGATAAGCATAAACAAGGGGAATTGGGACTAAGGGTAAAATTCCATATCATAACATTGAGAAAAAAGAGAATTAAGACTCATAGCATAGATAGATATCATGTCCAACAACACATCTACTACATAGATAAGAGCGGAGGCCAAGACAAGCAACCGAGCTCACCCCCATAGTCAATACATACATAAAAGAAGATAGTCTTAGAACATAGCAAAATCATAAACTTCATCCCTGGAAATGGAGGACTCACCAACAAGTTTGGTAGAAATCGTACTAGCCATGTGGAGGAGGAGGATGGTCAATCGGTGCTCCGATCCCTACATGGTGATATCATGTAGGCATAAAGTATGCGTTAGTACATTTGAATGTACTAAGTATGTAAGATGCGATACAACGAGAGATAAGCAACATAATCAAAATGCATAAGTATCACAACCCAACCTAGGGTCGTGACCTGTGCCCGATAGGGGCACCTATACACACAATAACCTGCACTGCCTGATTTACCTAACCGAGAATTCTACCGGAATTTCGGCAGAGTTTTCTCTGTTTTATTAATTAACCGCACTTGCAAATAAAATTCAGCAGCTTCCCAAACAACAACACAAATACATGTCTCATTATATATCAACATAAATGCGGGCCGACAAGGTTTCCGCTGCGGTCCTGCCACCTAATAACCACATCATATATAAATAATGCGGTCTCGCCGCCTGATCAAGTACCAACAACAT
>JAPFFP010045871.1:0-11356 GCA_026153255.1 Solanum medicagineum | reverse complement strand
AGTTATGCTCATCCAATTCACTTGGTACTCTAATCATGCACCGGAAATATACTTAGGTTTAAATTACACGACATTCACGACAAAATTTTCCAATTGGATAGTTATCCTTAATTTAACGGATTACAGGGTCTAACATGCTAAGAGAAGAAGTGTCGATGCTCCTTGTTAGGTGGTTCAAGAGGTTGGATTTTGGAGTTACGCGGAAGGTAGAGGTAGACCGATTGGGGGAGGTGATTAGACAGGATATGATGCAACTTCATATTACCAAGGACATGACCTTAGATAAAAATGAGTGGAGGTAATGTATTAGGGTAGAACGTTAATTGGATAGTAGGGGTAGGATGATATCTGGCCTTGTGTATCGTAGGTTAGTAGGATTAGTCGTGTCTTTAGATCTTGTGTTATTTTTGTTTGTCTTATATTGGTTACTGTGTTTTATATATTAACATTTGTTTTCCACTTTGGTCCTTTTCTTTCATATCTAGTATCTTCTGTTTTGGGGGGCCAAATATTTTTGAGACGAGGGTCTTTTGGAAATAGCCTTTCTATCTCTATGAGGTAGTGGTAAGGTTGCGTACATTTTACCCTCTTCAAACCCACTTTTGGTATTTCACTGGGTATGTTGTCGTTGTTGTACTTTAGAAGAACAAGGAAATACTAAGTTGAGAAATAAGATACGCAGGATGCGATGGTAATTTCCTTTTTCTTAGGTTCTTTAGCTTTTCTAAATTTCTAAATTAGGGATGTTGAATTTCCGATAAGGGATCTGACAACTTCAATCATCGTCTTCTTCATTATGTTAAAGAGGTCCATGTTGTTTCAACTAACTTTTGTGACAACGATGACATTAATGATTTGATAGAGAAGATTAGCAATCAAAGACTATTAGAGCACTTTCATACACTAAATATTCTATATCCTATCCAGTTTCTAGAAAAAATATATCGCAAAAAGCCATTTTTTGACTATTTGTTAATCCTTCTTCCAGATTTGCTTTATTTTATGGCAGAACACTAATTTATCTAAGGGACAGAAAAAGGATAACCGGATCGACAAAAAGATAATTGCAGATCTCAATGGTCTCAGTCCATTCACTGTCTCATATGGGGTATTTATGTACGCTTCCCTTTTCAGCCAGCAAAATGGATCAGGCATGATAAACTTGGTTCTAGGAACAAAATATGCATATGTAGCCACCAACCCTGAGAATATTTCCCATATAGAACAAATGGGTGTTATATATATATGTATGTATGTATGTTTGTATGTATACCAACAGAAGTGTAGACAAATAGTTTAAAAGTAATAGTACAAAGTAGATAGCTCTGCAGGCACTTACTCGTGAAAAAAGGATCTGCATGGTCGCATCCAGGATGAATCCTAACTGCCAATTCCAACTTCTTAGCTGCCACCTCAGTTTCAGCAGAATACACACCACTACCATATAAATCGATCTCAAATCCAGAAAGTTCCTTTTGATTGTCACATAAAAGATCATGTAGCTCCTTGTACCCTTTGTTCCATAATTTCTTACCAATGTAGTAGATACCTTTTTTGAAAGCTTGATTATGATTTTGCTGTTTCTCTCTAGTTTTCAACCCAATATCAAGGAACTTTGGATTAACTCTATGCACATTGCAAACCACAAGCTCGGTTGATCCGGGATTGCAGTAAATAGCCAGATGACCTTCCATTTGATACAAGCAACTTCTATTGTCCTGTAACTTATTTTAAGAGTTCATTTTAAAATTTAATCATTGATGAAATGATAGTAATTCATGAAGTAAATCAAAAGGGAGAGGTGGTGGTCCTTACAACTAGGTTATCCCTCCCTTATCCTGAAGCTTATTGTTATTGCACTTAAGATATGATTGTAAACAGAGTTCAGGTTTACCATTTCATGAAGAAGCGGTGAAAAATATACGAACCGTAGTTGGAATTTGGAGAGCAACTTGTTTAGGTAATGAATTACTAACTGTTTTCAACCA
Organism: Solanum medicagineum; assembly: GCA_026153255.1. NCBI lineage: Eukaryota > Viridiplantae > Streptophyta > Magnoliopsida > Solanales > Solanaceae > Solanum > Solanum medicagineum. Next base: position 9,368 of record JAPFFP010045871.1, on the reverse strand, counting down.
AACGAAGTAACTGCAGACAAAATTTGCTACTTTGATAGATACTCAAACTTTATAAGGAAAACATATGACATTCTAAATGCATGCAGAGCAGCTTCCTTCTGGCACACTATAAACCATCCTTGTACAGAGGGAAAGTAGCGCAGAGTAAGTCATAATTTTTCTTTCAAAAGCGAGCATAATTATTTGGTTATTGTCATAACAAACCAAACCATCAATAGTCATTTATGAGCAATCACATAGCAATGTTCAATTTACATGGTACCGATATTTGCTTTACAAGAATAAACTTTCCATCAGTTGAAGTATGTGATTGGCTACACACTCCAAAATTTAAGAGAAGAGAGTTTTCAGTGTAATAAATATTAGATGGATTCTCATTCACACACTCATTCAATAAGAAGTTTATATATCGTACCTACAATTAAAAAAATAAATATAGCGAATTCAATTCCACACAGTAGTAAAGAAATATTATTTGTTGCAATCTCACATAAAACTTTCTGCATTTTTGAGAACCTAATCTTCTCATAATGCTTAACTTTTATGAACTTCATTGTACTTTTGTTTTTGAGAACCCTTTCTTTCTATGATTACCAAAATAAGAGATACGATATATAAATTTCTTCTTGAATGAGTATGTGAATCTCAGGTTACAATGAGAACATTCGAGAACAAACATGTATATTTGTAGAAAAAAAAATGAAAATAGGCATGAGTGCACAAGTTCACATTTATGTATTAGCTACGATAGCCTATATATATATAACTTCTAATTAGTTTATGAATTCTCACAGTCAAACATTGATTTTCAAATAATGTGAACTTTCTTCTAGAAATGTGAATCATAATTTTTATAGTCAAATAGATAACTTAGAAGTAAAAAAAATGAACGATCTCGCAAGTAACTTTTACTCTTGTCAATTAAAGAAAATACATGTTGTTGCTACAATAAAAAAAATATTGTACTTTAATTTTTGGACAAATCTTACCTTTGAAAAATACTAGATAGTTGTCAAATAAATATTCAAATTACTTTCAAACATATTCCTTGAAGGAACTCTGGGTACCTGTAAAGAATGAAAATAAAAATGTTAATAGTGGATGAATATGGATCAAAATAAATAAAAAACACAATAATTTAAAAATAAAAATCTATCCTATGACAATGATTTTTCGTTGGCCAAGGATTTCTTAGTCGAATTATCTAATATCTAAGAATTATAACAAAATAACAAAGAATGGAACAACATTGAGCAACAACAAAACTAATAAACTAATAATAAGAAAACAGTCATTAGATCTGTTAAAACAATATCTAAATTAATAAATTTTATCCACAAATTATAACAAATAAATAATATAAAGAAAGGAAGTGGCACAATAATAATAAAAAAATAAAAAAAATTAGCAATTGAGAAAGAAGAAAGAATCATACACTAATTAAATCCCAACAAGAATAAAAATTAAAAATTGTCAAAACAAATCCCTCAACAAAATAAAATGAACCAGTCCATCAACAGATAAATAAAATGTGAACAGACCCTGAAATATGATAAAAGAATGAGCAGAAGAATTATACCATAGTGAAAGATCAGAATAGTGACAAAGATGATTGGGTCTTGTTTACAGAAGCTGTGAAGCTTGCTGGTAGCTGCATTTTTAATGGGGTTGGATTTAATCGATTGGGCTTTTGGTGTCTCTTTGGTGTTGTTTTGATGGAGAAGAGAGTGATGTAATGATGGTTGCTGAGAATCCCTCATTAATTAATGGCAGAACATAAACAAAGATAGAGAGTTGAGTGAAAGTGGTGGTTTGAGGGAGATCTGATGGTTGTGGTGTGGTTGTAGCTACTGTTTGCTGATAGTAGCTGGCGAGAGATAGGGTTTGATTGCTGGTTGCTGGTGGAGTTGGAGAAATAAAGGTAAAGGGATTTGTGGTTGTTTCTGGTGATGTGTCGCCGAAAAAGGGATGCAAGAGGTTGAGCTTTTTCTGCATCAATGGAGTTTGCGACAGTGAGAGAGAGATGGGGTGTTGATCAGAAAGCGTCAAGGTTTGGAGTTTGGCCAGATATGGCGGTGATGGCTGCCGAAAAAGGAAAAAGGATGTTTGAAAATAGGGAGAAATTTCTTTTTAGGTTTTCTCACATTTGAATTTTTTTCCCCCTCAAATTTAGTAGTTATTTGGTGGTCTCAAATAAGATACAGGAATGGTGGAATTTTACAACAAAGTTGAGGGGCAAGAGGATTTTAAATGCTATTCCAGCCATTCTGATTTGGGAGTTGTGGAAGTATAGGAATGCAAGGAGACATGGAAGATAGACCTCATTCTTTATGATGCAAAAAAATTGTCTACTGAACATCCATTTGCTATAAAGTCAACTTACCCTGATCTTAATATCCCTGCTGGTTGGGTGGAATGCTTTGGTCTCCGTCAAAAGCTTAGACCCAAATTACATTGTAAAACTGTAAGTTGGGTCAAGCCAATTGAGAGGTGGGTCAAATGCGCACGGATGGGTCTAGCAAAAGAAACCCAGGTATTAGTTCCTATGATTTATGTGTGAGAGACTCCAACGATGATCTAATTTATGAAGAATCTGCTAACATTGGAATTACTTCTTGCATGATTGCCGAGGCCACTGTTGTGTGGAAGGCTATCAAACTATGCAGTGGGATTGACACTCAGAATCTAATTTTTGAAATGGACTCTTTTAGTTTGAGGAATATTCTTGTTAAGGAGTGGAGGATTCGTTGCGAACTAATTCACCTATTGGAGGAATGTGCTACTATAATGGAAGGGTTAAATATCCAGGTGGTACATATTTACAGAGAGGCTAATCAACTGGCGGATTTCATGGATAACCTAGCAATACACACAGAAGGCACACAATAATTTCACAATTTTGCACAACTACCAGCACAAGCAAGATGAATTTTAAATACTGACAAGTATCAGATCCCCACATTATGAATCAGATCCCCACAACAGTTATAGATGTTTAGGCCACTGTTTGCAGATCACATAACACAGCTATAAACGAACAACCATTTCTAGAGCATCACAAAAGACTACAGAGAAAACACTACTGTGGTACTATCTACAAGCCTATCTAAATAAGCTCCAAAAAGTGGGTCAACCCAGCAAAAGGAAGAGCATTGACCCGGAGATCTGAGCATGAAGGAACCGGGAACCTCGTCCATGAACTTCGTGAGCTACTACATTCTCCTCTTCATTCTAGAAAAGGGTAAACACTTAAACGAAGAAAAGGGGAAAAATGTTTCACATCAGAGATGGGAAAGTGTGATACCTGGAAAGAGATGCAATGGAAATCTACAGATCCATCCTCATCGACAAAATCACCCTCACTGGAGATGACACCTACACAAGAGAGACGAAGGTTGGGACTGAGAATGGACTGTGTTCAACTTGGTTTACTCTACCTTTCCCAGCTGAGACCAGTGCCTTGAAGCTCGACGTGCAAAATGTTTACCTCCAACAGAAGAAGAAGAACAACCTGTTGGTTGTTCAGGTGAAACATGGGAAATTGAAGTGTTTGTTGGAATAGAGGAAAAAAGGCGGAGCTTATGAGATAAGAAACCCCCGAGTTTGTAGGGTTTCCTACGTCCGTAAATCCCCTAGCTATTTTTTCCATTTTTGGACTCTAATCTGTTTCCTATTTCGGGCCTCATGTAGCATAATTTGGGTTTATTAATAAAATGGGTCCACAACCCAAGTTTAATTAAAAACAATATATATCTTGTCCCTCTCTTAGTGGTTAAGGTTATATCAAAAAAAAAAATTAAAACCATTTTTTTTTTACAAAATGATAGATTTAAAATCATGGACTATTAAAACTATGTGCTTAAAATCAGTGACTAATTAAATATTGATGTATAATTATTTGTCTATGCAAAAAAATAAATTAATAGAACTGTGCTAAAAAATATTAAAATGAATACAAACAAATGCAACAAATATAACAAAACTATGAGAATTAGATTTAATTGATAAAATTCTAACTTTTTTTTATAAAGAATAATTATCAATAAAACAAACTAAAATTGCAAAACAAAAGATTTTCTAAATTGTTTAATGAATAAAATATTAGAAAATATCAACTTTGAAAACATGAGGTAAAAATTTGTCAACATAGATTACATTTGATTAGAAGTCAAAATTAAATTAAATCTACCAATCTGAAAAACCAATCAAAAACATCTTAGCAAGAAAATCATTATCATAAAATATATAAACAAGTTGTTGCTCCCTATAGTCTACATTCAATGAATTATTAGGTTCTTTTCATAGTCCAAATAAGTAAATTATTCAAATTTCAATAGAATTGTTGAAATCTTTTCATAGTTATCATTTTTTAAATGAGGTTCTTATCTCTTAATATTTTCTACGAGATAATCAAAAGAATACTGATGAAAAGTAGTTTTGAGTTTATATCCAAAAATTATTATCTTAAAGGGTGTGACATATCTGTAATGATTCACTTAATATGAACAAGAGGGAGTATTATTAGTTCAGCTTTTGCCTGGTCAACATTTAAATATCTTAAAGTGATTTTATCATCTTTATATAAAATGATATCATAACGACTCAATTACCTTGTAGTCTATAATGTTAATCTTGATAGTTTAAATTATTTTGATGCACATTTTAGTAATAGTATGATCAATTCATTAATTTTTCTTGATTGAATTGTATAATATCTAATTAACTTTTTAGGAAAAACATTATGTATTTTCTTTCTATGAAATTTTTAATAATCATAATACCATATATCATTAAATCTAATGGCAGGTTGTCAAATTAAAATTTAGAGTTAATTAATTAACACTAAGTTCTATTTTTTTGAGGTCAAACAATTTACTAGTGTCATGATCTAAAAATGGGGTCATGACTAAAAGATATTGAAACTTGACTAAATAACAAAAGAAACCTCAAAGAAGATAAATAGACAAATGCTTAATTTAGTAGCCATAATCTCAAAATACCGTTCAAATCCCAAAATTTGGTGTCACGAATTCTAAAGAGTATCTACCTAAATATGAGAACTTTTAAAGATAAAACTTAGTTTCCAAAAATAAACAAAGATTACTAAACTAACGATAGCATCCTATGGAAACTCCAAGCTTGAGTCGCACCACTGGAACTGAGAAGACCAACTGTATGAACAATAAACTGACTTGGAAAAAATCCTAACTGAAATTTGCAGAGGGAGAAAAAAGTAGGAATGAGTACATATAATATGTACCAACTAGATTTGAACGACTGGTATTAGGAATTAAGCAAACTATGTAGTAAACTAAGGATGCTTTCACCTGCACATAAGAAAACCCAATCTGACATCGATGCCGCCAATTTATATAGAATGGTGATAAAAGTAAATACATAGTTCACAATAACGAATAAGGCAATATCAACCAGTATAGTAGATACAATGTATACAATGCATTACATCATTGATGCTGGTGGAATCAACATTGTCGATAACATTTGTTATATACCCCCATCGAGCAACTACTCCTTAAACTAAGAGACTCGGGAGTCTCGCAGGCCATACACCTTACACACAATTCTAATAAATTCATCATCTTGCACTCATACATGTTCAAGAGTTTTCAAAAGTATCACATCTTTTTTTATAAAAGCAATTCGTCATAACCAGTTTCCTAGGTACAAATGAATGAGAATGAGTACAAGCATAATTTATAGATAATGAGAAGTTCAAACATAAATTGATGATTAAGTCTCAATGGCTCAATTGTAAAGAATGGTTCCCTGTTTAATTCTCAAAAAAGAAACATATGACAAAAGTCATAATTCAACTTAGGAACTCATTTCCTGGTATAAGGCATATATCAACATAACATCATCACAACCCATTTCTCCATTTATTCATGAGTTTCGTAATAGCATCATTTATGAAATAAGGAAGGTCACAACCACAAGTATTCATGAACTTCACGAATAGACATGGTGACAAGTATAACTACTTGACAAATATTTACATTGTCACATCCAAGTAACATGTCACGATCTCATCTCATAGTCTAACACATACGACTACTAAATTATCCAACTCCAATCCAAAGAAGGGCTATCCAAACCTACCTAAAGGCCGAAGCACACATGAACACTTCAATGTCGACACACTATCAAAAATATAATATACATATCATAAGGAGTCTATCCATACCCATTTTACAATATCTATTAACTTTGGGAAAAATCGTTCATATGACAACAAATTTGAAAAGGGTCATGTTTGTAAATTGAGTTTAGAACTAGGTTCCACTAGTTATTAGGGACTCGTAGTTGAAACAACCAATAAAAATGGTGTTGAAAACGAGTTTAAAATCATTAAAAAAATGCTTAAGCTCAAATTCCATGAAAACCTCAAAAAAATTAGGTGAAAATCAAAGAACTTAAGTTGAAATTACCAAATGTTGATCGAAAGTAAAGGTTAAAAATAATTTACCCAAAGATGTTCTTGAAAATCACCCCTCAAGGCTCCAATTTTCGAAAATGGTGAAAATAGGGTATTTCCCCCAGTATTTAGTCTCAAAAATCTCTCTCAGATGTAGCAAAAGCATGGTAAGTGACACCCAAAAATATGTGGGTTTCGCTTTAACAATGGAACCTAGTCCGCTTAAGCGAATCTCGCACCCTTCGATAAAGTGGGATCTAGTTCGCTTTATGTTTCATTGTTCTTGTAGACTATGTACTTTTCTTTCTATTAAGTATATGTGAGCTATGAATTTGTCTTAGGCCCCTATCTATGTTGACTAGTAAAGGCATGCTGGATGTATGGAGTCTGTATATACATTGTTTTTTCATTTTTGGATAAGGCTTGCTTCTTTCTCTTTTTTACATTAAAATGAGGCTCATTTCCCTATTCCCCTATAGATTATTATTCCTTCTTCAATTGCCTTATGTACACTTATTGACATGCTAAGATGGCTTGGTTGGGGTCCTTCAAGATTCCGATCATTGTGTGACACCTGAGCCCTAACTTGGGTCATGAGATTTGTACTGATGTCATTTGGTATTGCATCATTTTATGATGTAGATATAGATTTTGGATATCCTTGATCAGTGCATCATTGAAGATCGTCCTACTTTTAGCTTTTGGTGAGTCCTCCTTGCATTCAAAAGGACTAGTATTTTCTTCATCTTTAGCCTTTAGAGTAGTTCTTCTGAGGTAGTCATAGACATGTCATCGGCACCTTCTTGATAGTTAAATAAATGCTTCATAAACAATGGTAGAGTAGAATTGATGTTTCGATTTCTTAGACTTGTTTCTTTTAAAATTATTTCTTATGATGTTGAGTTGAATAGATTGCTATTTCCAAAATTATTATTTCATTGAGTTATTGACTTGCTTAATCTACTTGATCGTCTCTTATTCATTGATTTGCGTCTTCTGCTAAATGATTAAATAAGTGATCGGGGCAAGTGATTTGCTTGGAAAATAGTAATGATTTTTTAATGCGGACTATGTCTAGGATATCCTTCCGAGGTGTGACAAGTGATGTGACTCTCAAAATTCAAACACCATTACATAAATTGGGACTAAAAACATATGAACTTAATAAGATTAGTTAAAATACCAACCTAAAATAGTTCATACATTTGGGATAATTTTTTGTAAGACATAAAAATTAAAGAACTTGTAAATGGGATCTCCAAAGTGGAGGGCATGTAGATAAGGAGCGATTCATTCAAAATAAAAGTCAACAACAATTGAAGCTAAAAATTGAAAGCATGACAAAAAATTTAAGGAGAATCTATTACATGCTAAAGTTTATCTTGGAACTCTTTAATAAGCAATTTTATCTTCTCAATAAGTAATTTTCTTTAATTTTAACGAGGATCTTCGAGATGATTGATACTAAACGAAGAAAGAATTTCTCTGCAAGGGGGAAAAATGAAATTTCAATAATTAAAAAACTTATCTTGCACTCTTTGATAAGAAATTTTATTTTTTGAATGAGTAATTTCCTTAAACTTTAACTAGAATCTACGACGTTTTTCATAACTAAATGAAAAAAGAACTTCTCTGCAAGAAAAAAAAGAAATATAAATGACAAAAAAAGATATTATTCCCTCTTCTTTGTTCTCTTCCTTAAATGTCGACCACCACCTATAAACAACTCAGCATATGCTATAGGAGCTAGAGGTTGAGTGGTGGATTTAATTCCTTAGGGAGCTGGATTATTGAGCTAGTCAATCTCCCTTTACTTTTCTTGAACATGCTCCAACTGGGTGTCAAGTTTTTGCATCTTGGCTTTTACAACTTCAAGGTCTTGTCTTGTTCGAGATGTGCTTTTTTTATATCTGCTATTTTCCTCTTCAAAGATTTTGTTTTATTCTTCAAAGTTTCCACTATTTCTTTTATTTTTCGATATTCTCCTTGGCCTTCTTATGTTCTCCTCAAGTATGATTGATAAACCCACAACATCATCTCTGCTGAGTATAGAATTTTCATTATTTTTTTGTTGCATTCAAATATGACATGGTTTGTCTCTCTACGTCTCGCAAATTTTATAAATGAGAAATGTATCCTACGAGGTCTCTGTGTAACACCCCCTAATTAATCCTACCAAGTCTGAGAAAATGTCCTGAAGAAACTGAGAAAAATAATTTAGAAAAGTCACCGAGGAAAATCACGAAGCCCACCTACGGCTCGTAGATGAGGCCTCGTAGGTGCCCTTGTGATTTGGTAAAATTTTCCTAAGTCGGAGGCCCATGTACGAGATAGATTACAGATAGTATAACTTTCCAAAGCCCATAGATCAAGGTCGTAGTCTGATGACTGAAAAATTTGATATTGACTGACGAGTTATCAGATGGCCCGTAACTGACTTACGGCCCGTAAGTCTAGTTTCATAGATTGAAGTTCCAGAAAACTAAGATCTCTGAACCTTGAAACCATATGTTACCAGATGGACTTTAGCTTACTTTATGAGTTGTAGGGAATTGGTTCATAAGTCCCAGATCCAATTTTTAGTAACTCGATTCTTGGGCACTTACACCTACGAGAGGTAACTTAAGGTACGTCAGTGGACCTATGGACCATAAATTGGGTCTCGTGGTTCCACTCGACAGTTTTAAGAGAGGTACTTTTATCCTTTCCTACCCCTTTTCAATTAAGACAAACGATGTTTTAGTCTTGACTTGGACCCTTTATCAGTACACGAGGTGTATTATCCCTCAGTATACACATAAAATGTCACGACCCGACCCCGGGGCCGTGACTAGTGCCGATTAGGCACTAATCCAAATACTAAATCACAATTATCATATTATAAGCTTAACAATTCTACAGAAAATTCGGCAGAGTTTCCTTTGTTTTACTG
>JAPFFP010045870.1:0-11358 GCA_026153255.1 Solanum medicagineum | reverse complement strand
TTACGACACGTTAAGGATAGAAACTACGCATAATATGGATAGAACGAGCATGGTTATAGGTTGGTTCTCCCGAAGCCCTATCGGTAACGGGTGCCGGTCCGCCCTACGGGAGTTTGGGGCGTGACAGTTGTGGTAATAGTGGTAAAGAGGTGCCTAGTGTAGTCCATCAGTCGGCTGGATAGGGAGTTAGGTTGAAGGAAGTTGAGAATGGTAGTGTAGTGTTTTTGAGGGTTCCAAATCTTCTTGGGTTAAGAGGTATAGTTTAAGCTAGTCCATGATTTTCGCCTTATTAGAAGTTGGAAGTTTTAGGTGAGAGATGATAGAGTGGAGGTTGTCTCCCAAGGGGAAGATCGAGGTTATGGTACCAAGTAGGTTAGGTATATTTAAGGTTGCCAATTGCGTTGAGGATTATGAGTCCTTATAGAGTGTAGTCGGAAGTTGGTAAGGTTGTGTAAGTTTGGAGATTGCCTATGGATAGGAGTTGGGTTAGTTCAGTTCTTCATGCTTCTAGGTTGATGGGATGTGTTGGTGTCTCTATTGCTATAACACTCATTGAGATTATGGGTGATGTGGAGGACAAGTTGACTTAGGAGAAGGTCTGGGTGGACGTGTGGATGGTTGAATGGAGAAGTTGAATGATAATGATGCAGTTCGCTAAGGTCCTCTTTGGAGGAGTTGTCCATTTGTATATGTCACTCTGGAACGGGTGTGGGCATGGAGAAGTAATATATGTACTTCTTTCATTCTATTCAAGCTTAGGATAACACATCAAGTCTTTTCTATGATTCTAAGTCTTATGTTTCAGCCCCTATGTCATTTATATGCATTCATATTTAAGTTTGCAAATACATGACGATTTTACACTTATGTTGAGATTTTGAAAATGATGTTTTGAATGATTTGAATACATTTTAGCATGACTTTTAACTACATTATGATTTTCAAGTAAGAAGCTATACAATGGATCTTATGGTTGGAAGTTTCATGTTCTAATGGATCTTATGGTTGGAAGTTTCATGTTCTAATTCAAGCGTTTCAAGCCTTGTTCTTCCACATTAGAGAACGAATATTTCCAAGGGAGCGTTTCAAGCCTTGTTCTTCCACATTAAAGAACGAATATTTCCAAGGGAGAGATATTGTGACACCCCATAACTCCATGCTCTTGTATCCATGTTTCAAGCCTCATTTGGTTAGGTTGGAGTTGTATTTGGTTCATGGGTGACTCCTAGTACCTAAACGAGTTGAAGACTTCCGTAAGAGTTGAGTTTTGGGTGATGGTTCATGCAAGGGTCAACTTTTAACTAGCGTAACTTTAAGCACACTTGGAACTGGGTGGCCCACAAGATGTCAGTTGAAATCCCTTTGAGTTAGCTTTAAAACACACTTTGTTTCACCTCATTTAGAGTTTGGAGTCAAAAATTATGGTAATTTTACTGAAGACTGCCAGTGCAGAGTTGCACTACGAGCCTACTGTTATGAGTCGTAGGTCGGGGTAAGACTCGTAGTTCAGGCTTGTAGCAATTTCCATAGACTTCCATATTGAGCCTAGGGGTCATGTGAAGTGTCCTACGAGTCATAGTGCTACCTACGGGTCATAACGGGGCCCGTAATAGTCGTTAGACAACTTTTTAAGAAGGGTTATTTTGGTCCTTTCCCACCCTTTCTAAGCTCTTGATTGGCGTTTCTATGCTCATTCAAGGTCCCAAAAACCTTAAGTTCTTCATTGTATTGATAAAATACTCTCTCAAACCCTTATACTAATATTTCACTCCAAAGTCAAGTGACCAGATCTCTTTCGGATCTTAAGGAATTCTTCCAAGCTTCAAGTTCTCACCTCCATCTTTTCCAAGAAATTCTCTAAAGCTAATGTATGTGGTGTTAAACCATTTGGTCCTTCCATCCATGGTGCGTAAACCCTCTTTTTACTAATATTGCATGATTTAAAGTTGATTTTACTTGTGGGTCTTATATATTGAGAAATTTACTGCACAGTGATTTTAGTTCATAAAAGTATGATTGTTTTAGCATGTTTTGAGCTCTAAATCTTGGATCTAATGTTGGATTTGATCAGGGGTCTTGATGTGTATGTCTTGAGGGTGTTGCAAGGTATTGATTGGTAGTTTTAGTACAAATCGTCTTGCATGATTTCATCTCTAAATTGCATGATCTTTTACCCTATTACACACCCGCCAAGTATTTGATAAAATGTCCGGCTAGGGTTTCTTGAGGAATTGAAGGTCCAATGAATGTTGTATGAGTTGAATAGTGTTATGGTGATTATATGATGATGAAATGATGATGAAATTATGATGAAACAACAGTTTGCATATGATGTATAATGATGAGAGGAAATGTAGGTATATGATGACCTTGTGATGACAAAAGTATGCTATATATGTGTTAAATTCATGAAAAGTATTTATGATATTGCAAGTCAATCACCTTGTTGAGAGGGTGCCAAGTCTCAATCACCTTGTTGAGAGGATGCCAAGTCTCAATCACCTTGTTGAGGGGGTACCAAGCCTCAATCACCTTGTTGAGATGGTGCCAAGTCTCAATCACCTTTTTGAGAGGGTGCTAAGTCTCAATCACCTTGTTGAGAGGGTGCCAAGTCTCAATCACCTTATTGAGGGTGTACCTACCCTCAATCACCTTGACGAGGGGGTGTCAAGCCTCAGATGCCTTGTTGAAGGGGTATCAAGCCTCAATCACCATTCAAGGAACGGTGTGCCTTGGAGTTGGGAAGTAGATCACTTGGTCTATTCTTCACTAATGATATCCTATATGAGTATGAGTTACTTAAGCATGTTTTACTTATGCATTGATCATAAATGTCATATTGCTATATCATGCCTATTGTCTATTGTTATGCATGTTGATTAAGCTTATCTTTTGTTGCTTTGCATCCCACATACATAATACATTCAAACGTACTAGCAGATACTCTTTCCTACATAATATAACCATGTAGGAATCAGAGTTCCATTTGGTCATCCTCCTCCTCACGTGGCTAGTGATATCCAATCAAGCTAGTTGGTGAGTCCTCATGTCTGAGGGTGATATCTATGTTTGTTTGCTATGTATCTAAGACTATCTTTCCCTTTTGGTATACTTAACTATGAGGGTGTGCCCGGTTGCTTGTCTTGGCCCCCACTAAGTCCTATGTAAGAGGTGTTGTTGGACAAAAATATACATTATGCTTGAGCTTTGATTCACTTATGATATGCAAGATATTTAAATATGATTTTTGCTCCCTTAGTCGCAATTCCCCTTGTTTATGTTTCTTATGTTGTCATGTCTTACTTCCACGACCAAGGATGTGTGATGATATGCTATGAGGCTTGTTTGAGGTTCCTTCAGGTTCTCCATTCGCCGGTCATGTTTAGGCCCTAGGCTTGGGTCGTGACAAACTTGGTATCAGAGCCCTAGGTTGATGGATCCTCGGCGTCCGACACACCGCATAAAATAGTGTCCTATTCATAGTTGTGAAGCACACCATGACTATGAATAGGAGGCTATGAGACGTTTTTGGAAACATTTTCCTTCTTCGTGTTCTAAGTCATACTATAGAGTTTTGGTAAGTTTCTTCCCCCCTAACGAATGATCTTTGCTATGCTAGATCATGCCAAACACTCGAGCAAGAAGGGCCCAAACTCCTAAGGAGCAACGTACCAATAATGAGCCCAACAAGGGGCCCAAGCCCCTCATACTACTACCCTGGGAGCTAGGGTAAGAGACTTCATGAGGATGAATCCTCATGTGTTATATGGGTCAAAGGTAGATGAAGATCCACAAGATTTCATTAATGAGGTCAACAAGATCTTGAATATCATGGGTTGGGCCGATGAAAAGGCGGAGTTGGCGGCGTGCCAACTCAAAGGGGTAGCCTAAATATGGTATGATCAATGGGAGAGAGAGAAGGAAAACAGTTATGTGGTGCTATAGGAGGAGTTCAAATAGGCTTTCCTTAATCAGTTCTTCCCTTTTGAGCTTAGGGAAGCCAAGTTGGGAGAGTTCTTGAACTTGAAGCAAGGTACTATGAGTGTTAGGGAGTATTCCCTCAGGTTTAATCAACTTTCAAAGTATGTTCCTCACTTGGTGGCCGATACTAGATCTAGGATGAATAAGTTTGTTATGGGGGTCTCCGATTTGGTAAGTGATGTCATAATTACAAACCTGTCTTTGAGTGGTAGGTTATCAAGTGGTAGCAAAAGAGGGAGGTACATTCTTATTTAAGGTTCGATTGATCTTTAAGGGTTTCCCTATGTTCTTATTATATAGAGTCTTGTCTTCTGATCTTGGTTGAACTTAGCTTGTCGGGTTGGAGGTCTTGGGATGGTTTGGCTACTTGCATAGCATGTTTGCAATGATTGTAGAACCCATAAGGTTGTAATATGATGGTTAAGGTCAGCAGATCTTTTTGATCAACTACAATGGGCTAGTCACTTCACTAAGGTTGATCTTCAGTTTGAGCTTTGTCTCCAAGTGAGCATTATTAGTATTGGTGGAGTTGTTCAGCTGATTTATGCATTGGCTATGTTTATGGGTCTCTAGAATAGGAAATTAAAACCCTACCTTGATGTATTTATGGTGGTCTCTATTGATAAGGTATTGATTTGTTTAGAACTTGTGAATGTCTTGGGGGTAGGGTTGCAAGTCTTGGAGAATGAGAGGTTGTTTGCTAAATAAGGTAGGTGTGAGTTGAGGATAACAAGAAGGTGGTTAGGACTCCCTAAGAATTATGTATCAGTGTGCATTACTCTTTCCAGTAAGGCTACTGTTGTGGTGGGTACTCTAAGTAGCCTAGTATCTATGGAAAATGGTGGTGAAGAGGAGACTAGTGGGGTCCATCGGTTGGTTAGATTGGAAGTTAGGTTGAGGGAAATTGAGAATGGTAGTATAGTGTTCTTGGTGGTAACAGTTCTTCTTTGGTTAAGAGGTCTAGATTAGGTAAGGCCTTGATTTCTCCTTGTTAGAGTTGGAAGTTTTGGGTGAGAAGAGGATAGAATGGAGGTTGTCTGCCAAGGGGGAAATGGTGGTTATGGTACCAAGTAGCTTAGATGTATTTAAGATTGTCGATTGCGTTGAGGATTGAGAGTCCTTATAGAGTGTAGAGGGAAGTTGGTAAGGTTGCATAAGTTTGGGGATCGCCTATGGATAGGAGTTGGGTTAGTTCGATTCTTCATGCTTCTAGGTTGATGTGATCTATTGGTGCCTCTAGTGCTATAGCACTCCTTTTGATTGTGGGTGATGTGGAGGATAAGTTAACTTAGGAGAAGGTCCCGGTGGAGGTGCGGATGGGTGAATAGAGAAGTTGAATGATAATGATGCGGTGGTTGCCAAAAGCCCTCTTTGGAGGAGTCGTCTATTTGTATGTGTCTCTCGAGAAGCTGGTGTGTGCATGGAGAAGCAATATCCGTATTCCTTTCATACTATTCAAGCTGATGATAACACGTCAAGTCCTTTCTATGATTCCAAGTCTTATGTTTCAGCCCCTATGTCACTCATATGCATTCATGTTTAAGTTGGCAAACACATTGTGATTTTACACTTATGATGAGATTTTGAAAATGATGTTTTGAATGATTTGAATACATTTTAGCATGACTTTTAGCTACATTATGATTTTCAAGTAGTAAGCTGTGCAATGGATCTTATGGTTGGAAGTTTCATGTTCTAATTCAAGCGTTTCAAGCCTTGTTCATCCATATTCGAGGACGACTGTTCCCAAGGGAGAGATATTGTGACACCTCATAACTCCATGCTCTTGTATACATGTTTCAAGTCTCATTTGGTTAGGTTGGGATTCTATTAGGTTCATGGGAGACTCCTAGTACCTAGACGAGTTCAAGACTTCCCTAAGAGTTGAGTTTTGGGTGATGGTTCATGCAAGGGTCAACTTTAAACTAGCATAACCTTAGCACACTTAGAACTAGGTGTCCCACAAGATGTCAATTGAAAGCCCTTTGAGTTAGCTTTCCAATGCACTTTGTTTCACCTCATTTAAAGTTCGAAGTCAAAAGTTATGGTAATTTTACTTAAGACTGCCAGTGTAGAGTTGCACTATGAGCCCACTGTTATGAGTTGTAGGTCGGGGTAAGACTCGTAGTTCAGGCTTTTCGCAATTTCTAGAGCCTTCCAAATTGAGCCTAGGGGCCATATGAAGTGTCCTACGAGTCGTAGTGCTACCTTCGGGTTGTAATGGGGCCCGTAACAACCGTTAGACAGCTTTTAAGAAGGGTTATGTTGGTCCTTTCCCACCCTTTCAAAGCTCTAGATTGATGTATTTATGCTCATTCAATGCCCCAAAACTCTTAAGTTCTTCATTTTATTGATAAAATACTCTCTCAAACCCTTATACTAATATTTTACTCCAAAGTCAAGTGACCAAATCTCTTCCGGATCTTAAGGAATTCTTCCAAGCTTCAAGTTCTCACCTCCATCTTCACCAATTAATTCTCCAAAGCTAAGATATGTAGTGTTGAACCATTGGGTCCTTCCACCCAAGGTGCTTAACCCTCTGTTTACTAATATTGCATGATTTGAAGTTGATTTTACATGTAGGTCTTATATAATGAGAAATTTACTACACAGTGATTTTTGTTCATGAAAGTATGGTTGTTTTAGCATGTTTTGAGCTCGAAATCTTGGATCCAATGTTGGATTTGATGAGGGATCTTGATATGTATGTCTTGGGGGTATTGCAAGGTGTTGATTTGTGGTTGTAGTACAGATTTTTTTGCATGATTTCATCTCTAAATTGCATTATCTTTTACCCCATTACACACCCGCCAAGTGTTTGATAAAATGTTCGGCTAGGGTTTCTTCAGGAATTGAAGGTCCAATGCATGTCTTATGAGTTGAATAGTGTTATATTGATGAAACAATGGTATGCATATGATGTATAATGATAAGAGGAAATGTAGGTATATGATGACCTTGTGATGACGAAAGTATGTTATATATATGTTGAATTCATGAAAAGTATCTATGATATTGCAAGTAAATCATATTGTTAAGAGGATGCCAAGTCTCAATCACCTTGTTGAGAGGGTGCCAAGTCTCAATCATCTTGTTAAGGTGGTATCAAGCCTCAATCACCTTGTTGAGAGGGTGCCAAGTCTCAACATAAAGATGCAAACTCCTCCATGTGAAATATTCTTCTTCATAGGAGTTTTTTGATAGTAGTCGTGACCAACAGCCTTCAGCTTTCGGCTTATTGGTAAGGTGAGAGCTTCAAGCCTGATTTCAGGTGGCTAAGAACGAGACCTTTTTTGTGCATCTTTCTTTCTCCCTGTTGGTCAACAACCAACCACAGCTCTCTATAATTCTTCACTACGTTGCCTATTTATACCCCTATGAAGTAAGTAGGCTGCTTCTTGGTTCTTTGGAACTCTTGTCCATGAGAGGGGGAGATTCTATGACATCAGCTCTTGTTGAGAGGGTGCCAAGTCTCAATCACCTTGTTGAGGGGGTGGCAAGCCTCAATCACCTTGTTGAGGGGGTGGCAAGCCTCAATCACCTTGTTGAGAGGGTGCCAAGTCTCAATCACCTTGTTGAGAGGGTGCCAAGTCTCAATCACCTTGTTGAGAGTGTGCCAAGTATCAATCACCTTGTTGAGGGGGTACAAGCCTCAATCACCTTGATGAAGGGGTGTCAAGCCTCGGATGCCTTGTTGAGGGGGTATCAAGCCTCCATCACCGTTCAATGAATGGTGTGCCTTCGAGTTGAGAAGTAGTTCACTTGATCTATTCTTCACTAATGATATCCTATATGAGTATGAGTTACTTAAGCATGTTTTACTTATGCATTGATCATATATGTCATATTGCTATATCAGCCTATTGTATATTGTTATGTGTGTTGATTATGAAGCTTATCTCTTGTTGCATTCCATCCCATATACTTAGTACATTCAAATGTACTAACGCATATTCTTGCCAACATGATATCACCATGTAAGAACCAGAGCTCCGTTTGGTCATTATCCTCCTCCACGTGCCTACTGATATCCAATTAAGCTAGTTGGTGAGTCCTTATGTCCGGGGGCGATTCCTAAGTTCTTTTGCTATGTATTTAAGACTATCTTTCCTTTTTGGTATACTTAAGTATGAGGATGAGAACGATTGCTTGTCTTGGACCCTGCTAAGTTCTATGTTAGAGGTGTTGTTGGACAAAAATATGTATCACTCTTGAGCTTTGACTCACTTATCATATCCCAGCTATTTAAATATAATTCTCGCTCCCTTAGTCCCAATTCCCTTGTTTATGGTTTTTATGTTGTTATGTCTTGCTTTCACGACCAAGGATGTGTAATGATATGTTCTGAAGCTTGTTCGGGGTTCCTCAAGTTCCCCATTCGTCGGTCTCATCTAGACCCTAGTCTTGGGTCATGACAAACCCAAATATCAAGTGAAAGCTTTATCAACCAGAGCCTTGTATCTGCTACAATGGTCATCGTAGCGAGAACTTTCTGCTATGATGACTCACTACGAGTTATAGTTTGCACTACGAGTCATAGAGACCCCTCATTGAAGGCAACAGTCATTTAGGGTGCCTTATCATTTTCCATGCGAGAAACACCTATGACTCATAGCACCTGTTACAGGTCATAATGGTTACCTCATGGGCCTGATCTGAATTCTCTACCTGACTCTGAAATGAGCTACGAGCAGAGACTACGACTCCTAGTATGCCTCGTAGCTTATTATAGAATGCTTTTTATTTTATGGGTTAGTTCTACGATGCTAAAGTACAACTCGTAGGTTACCCTATAAGATGTATCTGTACCTCGTATCTGCAGCCTTGCCCCTGGTTCAGGTTGTTTTTACTTTAGTAATTGTAATGTTTTTGTGCAGTTGTTTCATTTGATATTTGTTAGTTGGAATACGACATCTTGGCGCTCATGCTTTAACATGCTTGTAGAGAAATGTCTTCAAGAGGACGACGGAGTGCTACTTCTGTTATAGGTCATCGCCTAAGAGATGAATCCTCCGAGGAGGAGAAATCAACTGAGGAGATGCATGTGCAACTTGACTCTAGCCTCGAATACATCGACCCGTCATCAACCGCTCAAACTCGATCTCGGCTGCAAGTGTGGGCTCTGTAGTAGCTGGAGTAGTACCTGTAGGAGTAGGAGGTGAACCTAGAACCTGTGGCTCAACCAAAAATGGCTTTGGGATAGGAGGTGGAATAGCTGTCTGTAGGTCTATTTGGTTTTCGTCGGCCTTGATTAAGCTGGGATCCATTGTACGCAAAGCCTCTAGATGAGGGTCCAAATGAAGAGATATCATTACTCCTACCTCCTTGCATATTCTATGAATCAAATGGGGAATGACAATGCCAGATGAGTGCAGACTGCTGACTCATGAATCTGTTCTGCCAAAACTCGAGCCCAATCGATTTCATACCCTGCCAAGATGCTCGCCAACACCACGACCCTCTCTATTATGATTATATTGTCTTTGAATGTGGGCTTGATGCACATCCGGATAATAGACCACCAAAACTTTGCCCTAAATGAGAGAGGGCCTTTAGAATATGCTTGGCATGGTCTGTAACCCATATCGGCTCGACACCTTCCTCGCAAACTTAGCCTACTATCCACCTTAACAATTCTGTTTTTAGCCCAAGATTATTCTGATTAATTGCTTTCCTCATGTCTGCCATTCTATGGTCATATTCTGCTGTGGAGTGTAGGACTCTATAATTCGGCTTGAATAGCACCCTTCGAATAATCTCTGCTGAGATGTTGACTATCTCGCCCCTGACCATGACTTCACTCAACTGTGGAGCATCAATGGGCTTCATGAGCCTCGGAAGGTTGCTATGTAAAGTAGCATAATCCAAAGCATAGAATTCCAAGACCAAGTAAGGAACATACTTCCCAGCATTTGTGATAACCACCCTAATTCATGGCGGTCAATGTCAGCTTCTAAACCTGGCACGCCTTTCAAGCCTGAGTCTTTCAACCTTGCCTCCTCGTGAAATTGTTGCACTGGCCTCCCTTGACCCTTAAGTTCCAGTCCCTTATCATAGATTTCTTTCATGCCCGGAATGCACCACCTTGTTTTTTGAGGGTCGGTGGAGGTGACGGTGTACGCTGAATCATCAGGTTGTGGAGGAATAGTCTCTTCTGAATGAGCCTGAGACACCTCAAAAGAATCTGCATTAGAGGTGGAGTCATTATCATCAGACTCAATTTCTTCACCCTCCTCATCATACTGGGAGGGGCTGTCCACTTCTGTCACTACTCTTGTTGATTGTTCTCATGCCAAGGAAACGTTCTCAGCTGGGTCAGGGTGCACGTGCATCTCCTCAGTGGATTTCTCCTCCTAGGAGGATTCATCTCTTAAGTGATGACCTTAAAAAAAAACAACATTTTGTCGTCCTCTTGAAGACATTTTCTCTGCAAGCATGTTAAAGCATAAGCGCCAAGATGTTGTATTCCAACTAACAAATATCAAATGAAACAACTACACAAAAACATTAGAATTACTATAGTAAAAACAACCTGAGCCAGGTGCAAGGCTGCAGATACGAGTTATAGATACGTCTCGTAGGGTTACCTACGAGCCATACTTTAGCATCATAGAACTAACTCATAAAACAAAAAGCATTCTGGAATAAGCTACGAGGCATAGATACGACTCGTAGGGAGGCCTACGAGTCATAGTCTCTGCTCATAGCTCATTACAAAGTCAGGTAGAGAATTCAAATCAGGGCCACGAGGTCACCATTAGCACTTGTAATAGGTGCTACGAGTCATAGGTGTTTCTCACATGGAAAATGATAAGGTACCCTAAATGACTGTTGCCTTCGACGAGGGGTCACTACGACTCATAGTGCAAACTTCGACTCGTAGTGAGTCATCGTAGCAGAAAATAGAAAGCATCTCATATGTCTACAACTTTTCCACTAAGACCAACAAGAACCCAAGCCACCAAGAATTTTACAACACAAAGGCATGGATGACACCTCGACAAATCCAAACATCCTTCGTCACTAGTCATAACAAGACAAAGCAGTAATCAACCCTTAATAGTTCTAAATTCTTTCAGAGGTATCAACATCATCATGTATTTGAAAGTAAAATGGTAACACCCCTCAATCCACCATTTCAGTCCCACATGATGTTCATATGATAATGACTAATAAAGTACGCAACAAAACACAAGATCATTCACCAAGCAAAGACAGACCCCAAGGCTCCTTTACAAAGAAGCAAACACTTTCATATAACATTCTTCTTACTGTCACAGTTATTTTCACATGACTATGCTCCTAAGACATTCATCCATGCATCCATCATACAGAAGCTTATTCAAAGATAAACCAATTTTAATCACGAAAACTTAC
>JAPFFP010045869.1:0-11358 GCA_026153255.1 Solanum medicagineum | reverse complement strand
AATCTTGATTTCTATCTCTTTGCTTACCGATAGAAAATTCAGATTAACATATTTAAATGTTCCATTTATGATATAATAAATTTTGTTTTATTGCAATTTTTCCTTTCACTTTACAACATAATTGTTAAAAAGTGTAGCACTCACTTTTGTGCCCTGTTAAAAAATTAAACGTTAACTATTAAAATATATATATATATATATAATGTTAAAAAAATTAAAGAAAGAAAAAAATTATTACTTTTTCGTCAATAAATGTTAAAGTCATTTGAGTGTCTTCATTGGTGCCATATTTATATTGTTTTATTGGTCCATTGCCAATAAGTAAGATTTTTATTATCTAGTAAGAATCGTATTTTTAAGGTATTAATTGTCATAACTTCATTGATCAAGTCCTTCTCAGAATTCATTGTAAGATTGTCTAAAATAAATTATTGAAAAAAATAATAATAAGGATAATATATTAATTTATTACATAAAAAAAATATAAAATGAAGAAGTATTACCTTACTTGAGATATTACTTTAAGTGAGTAGATGAAATTTGTGAATAGATGGAGATGTTAAAAACAAAATAATAGAAAATTTATTAGACTAAACTAACTTATCAAACATTTCTCTAACAAGTCTTTCAATTGCTCTTTCAGTTCTTTCAACTCTGCGGGGGTCATTTTATAGGGAGGAATTGAGATAGGTTTAGTCTCGGGAAGAGCATCAATCCCAAAGTCAATCTCCCTATCAGGAGACACTCCGGTAAGATCATCAAGAAAGACCTTGGGAAACTCATTCACTATCGAGACTAACTCAAAAATGGGGGAGTCAACATCATCAGACTTCACTCGCATGAGGTGATAAATACAACCCTTCGTTATCAACTTTTTAGCTCTAAGATAGGATATGAATTTGCCCTTAGGGGCCACAGAACTCCCTTCCCAATCTAAGACAGGCTCATTAGGAAATTGGAACCTAACCGTTCAGGTCCTTCAATCAACAGAAGCATAACATGCATGAAGCCAATCTATGCCCATTATCACATTGAAATCGACCATCTCCATTTCTATCAAATCAACTAATGTGTCCTTATGATAAATAGACCCCACATAATCCCTATAAACTCTTTCAGCTAAGATGAACTCTCCGGTAGGAATAGAGACAAAAAAAGGCTCAAGCAAACACTCAGGAAGAATACCAAACTTTCTAGCCATATAAGGAATTATAAAAGATAAGGTGGCACCCGGATCAATCAATGCATAGCAGTCATAAGCAAAAATACAAAGTATACCTGTGATAACATCTGTTGTGGCCTCCTGCTCCTGTCTGTTACCCATAGCATAAAGGCAGTTTGTCTCATCTCCTGTCCCCGTAGTAGTAGCACCTCTCTGTTGATTATCTGTTGGAGGTGCTGTCGAAGACTGAGCTCTGCTGCTCCCCTCAGCTCACTTCCTCTTCGGGCACTCATAGATGAAATGACCAGCCTGACCGCAGGCATAACACATATCCATTCCAACACGACACTCACCTAGATGAAGCTTACCACATTTGCTGAAGGGTGGCTTTCCCCTTATGTCGTGGGTCACACTGGCCTGAGATTGGGAGCTCGGGGTCCTGAAATTCTGCTGACCCTGAGATCTTTTATCATACTTGGTTGATTGCACAGGCGCACTGGCTGTAGATGGTGCGGGATGTGATGATCTCTTCTGGAAAAAGGATTTATCACCTTTGTTTTGTCTCTGCGGGTTAGGATCATGTCCCACTGATCTCGCCTTTCTGCTCAAGTATTCCTCTCTATCTCTCCTCTTATCTTCCTCTGTCTGCTGGTCATACACCGTAAGTCGGGAGATGTCCAGCCCAGGAATCAGCAACGTAGCCTTGCACTCTCTCTGTACATGCCCAGCCAGGTCAGACCACGAACCTCCTCATCCTCTGCCTCATATCCTTCACCAGCTCAGGAGTATACCTTGACAACTTGGAGAACTTAAGGCTGTACTCCTTCACCGTCATCCCTCCTTGCTTTAAATTCACCAACTCATCCTCCCTTACTTCTCTCAACTCTTGATAAAAGAATTGATCAAGAAAGACGGCTTCGAACTCATCCCATGTTGCAGCTCCACATCCTCGCCTCTACTCCCCTCCCACTGAGTGTACCACACACATTGGCCATGTCCCTCAGCTGGTAGGACGCAAGCTAAACTCCCTCGATCTTGGTTGCATCATGGCTCTCAGGACCTTGTACATCTCGTCGATGAAGTTCTGCGGGTCCTCCTCCACCTTTAACCTAGTATACATGGGCGATTTCATCCTCAAGGAGTCCCTGAGCCGAGTTGCAGCTGAGGGATCCTGTGAACTAAAACTCGGAGCCTGAGAACCGTGGCTATTTCCGTGGGAGGCCACCAACTGAGTCAGCATAGTGATGGCTCCCCTGAATTACGCCTCAGTAGTGGGTGTTGGCTGGGGCGCCTGAGGGACCTTGACAGTCCTAGCAGGGTGTCCCCTTCTCCTTGTCTCAGCCTACACCGGAGCCTCCGGCTGGTTGTTCTCAGCGACAAGCACAACGGCATCCCTCTAAGCAACTGTTCTCTTTAGCGGCATTTTCTGTAAGATCAAAACGTACGAGTCAAAAGCAGAAGTTCACAAGTTAACTCTATAGTATGATCTCAGATCATAGAAGAAGGATAACACTTCCTAATGTCATATAGCCTCCTGCTTATGAAGTGTGGTGCACAACATACCCATAAATAAGACTCTATTGGACATGACTTCATAGACTCCTTAGGACACTTGAACTCTGGGATCTGGTACCAAGTTTGTCACGCTCCGAGAGGGTACCCTAGATATGACTGACACTCGGAGATTATTGTTAGCCCCCAACGGGACCCTTTAGTCCGTTTGCCATCGTTCAGTCAACTCATGCGGAAATGAAGTGAAATAACGAGTATAAATTCTATCCTATCAGTGGGCTCATACTATCATCATCAGTTTATCGTAAAGGAACAAAATAGATAATAGTTGTCTCAAAACGAGGAATGAAATAAAGAGGGTTAACATCTCTATCATGTTTATGAAGCCTCTATACTATAGTCTGAAACGGTACCATGACAGGCCATGACTACCAAATAACAAGTAAAAAGACTGTCTAACAATAAAATTAAATATTCCTTCGAATGCTAGGAAGGACTCACCATTGTCAGGAATGAAGAACTCTAACCTCAACGATTGGACTGCTGAAGTCCTCGATTTATAATATTTGCGTCATAAAACGATGTAGCGCCAGAGAGGCGTTAGCACGTAGAATGTGTTGTATGTAAAACGAGCTATAGAAAAGGAAACAATATAGTTTGACATTCATCAATCACTCTGCCTCACCTCAAGTATAGTAGACAAGGCTCTATCACTTCACTAGCTATCAAGGATCACATCCATCTTACTTTGGAGTTCTATTATCATGATCCTAGCTAGGAGTTTCTAAAACCGACAACCACTACTTATGAGCCAGTAGTGATATAACGAAAAGATGTCCTTGCAACATCCGTCCAGTACCTTGCCGAGGGTAAAGGAAGAGTCTGCCAGTAAGTCTGTCAAGTCCCCTTTTGGGACAAAGGATACATCCGCTTTTGCGGTCCAATACTCTCCTACTCCGACCACGTAGTTAATGAGCTTGAGTAAGACTCATGCTTATCCATTTTGGGTGCTAATACTCCTCCCAGGACTCGACTTGCTCATAAATCTACCAATCCTTCAGGAACACTCATTACCCAACCTCTACGGGCAAGATTTTCTATCCAGTCTAAGAGAATTATACCCGTTCAACTCTGTCAGCTATAAGATTCAGCTATCACAGTCATCAATACACTTAAGTCAGGACTCAAATATCATTCTCAGACTTTCAAGGCTCTAGACAAGCCCTAAGTTCATTATTAAGCCATTATAGAGAGAAATTGTAAAGATCAAGTCATAATCATGTAGCAAGAAATTATACAGTAAGGGTAAACATGATGATCATCAACTCATGGTATATACGATTATAGTTTAAGGAATTTAAAACAAGAAATCTAAAATAGTGTACAAGAAAGTAAAACAATTATTCAAGAATTTAAAGAATCCTTTTGAGAAACCCTCAAGAAACTCGTAATCAAGATTATAGTAATGAAATTGGCATCTTAACTCTAATTTGGCACATGGGAGAGAAATCCCATGCTTTTGGGTTGTCTTTATATACCTGGAAGGAAGATTTGATGAAGAAATTGGAAGATCTTCTTGGAACCCTTGCTTTCCTCTCTTTTCTTTCTCTCTGACTAGCGTAGAACTTAGAGATTTTATGGGTTTAAAAACCCTCTTTCGTACAAAAATAGGCTTTAAAACAGTCTTGGGGACATTTAAAAAGTGTTGGAAAGGACCACTTTGCCCTTCCCGAATTTAAAATAAAATCTGTCACCAACTTTACACTGGTACGCGACGTGGACCTATTGCGTAGTAGTGTATTTTCGGAAACTAACCTCTCGTCTAAAATTAGAGAAAAAACGTAAGTGTGGGTGCGCGTTGGACCCGCGACGCGGACCTATCGCGTACCCTTACTGTCTTGGGTCCGCGATTGGTTCGTGTCGCGGTCCCGTCGCGTACCCTCACTGTTTCTGGCCAAAATGTGTCATTTCAAAAATCGACCCGATTTATTTTAAATCGGGTCGAGACCACTTCCTGCTCAATTTTTCGCGCTGATTGCAAATTCGATCTCGGATTTTCCTTCAGAGCTTGGAAAGATACGTTGTGCGCATGATGAAGTTTAGGGGCATTTTCATAATTTTTATGGGGCGTTACAAAAACATCATGTTATAAGATCAATATGGACATAATTTGATTTGTGAATTCTTATAATAACAATATTAATAATAAATATGAGATTTGATTTCAATCACGCCTTCAAAATAATATGAATAAATAATTTTATTAAATAACACAATGAATACAAATTAAATTTCACTAATCAAATTCGTATTAATAAACTTTATGAGTTCAAATTCATGTCAAACTAAAGTAACACAAACTTGTGTACAATTACTTGAACATTTACGATTTTAAATTCATTAAGATACACACATATTTAAGGTTAAGCAACCTCAATTTTCGCATCAAACAGAAACAATAAAAATCTTATACAGAATTAGATTGTAAATCATCAAATTTATGTAATAACATCATCCTTATAATTAAAAATATAGTTATCGTCTATTTCATTTTGCAGAACCTTACAAAAGAAAATTTTAATTAATAAAAATCAGACGCAAAAAGTTGAACTAGAAAATGGGTAAAGATAAGGGAAGGGAAGGTGGAAAGTGACAGAAGGGATGAATTATGGGGAAAGAAAAGTGGAATTTGGGTGTGTTATGTAGTGGGTTAAGGGGAAAAAGATATTGTATGGGGTACTTATTTGATTGGATTTATAATTTTAGAGGGAAATTTAATTTTTTGTTATTTTTAATATTTTGAAGGGAAAGATATTAGAATTTTAGTTGGATTTGGGCTTAAATGAAAATAAGATATTTTTTTTGGGCATAGAACAAGTATTTTCTTTTAATCAACTAGTAAGTAGTAACTATTAATTAAAATATTTTACCTTAAAAATAACTAACATTACAAGAGCTTAAATAAAGTTTAAATATAAATAGAAACAAATAAAAATGAATATGACTATCAATTTGACATCTAAATTTATTTTAAAATGTGTGTATGTGGGTCTATGCATATATATCGTAAAAAATTTAATAAATTTTTAAGAGTTGATAATTGCCACAAACTATAAAAAAAATTGTATTGATTTCCAAGCCTCCATAATAAAACCACCACAATAAGATTTATATTATGGGAATTAAAATAATTAATTGATTAAAATTTAATTTTAAAAATACTCATAAATATAAATGGAGTTGAATAGTTAGGAGTTAAACAATTAATTGATTAAAATTTAATTTTAAAAAGACTCCTAAATATAAAAGGAGTATTTTAATATTTCAATTTAATTTTAATTACTCTTTTTCTTATTAAATTTTCTACATTACATATTTTTATTAATAAAATATTTGATAATCAAAACTTTAGTTAATTTCAATCTTAAATATTAGAAAAATGATAATATATTTCCTTTTTCCTTCATAACCTAGACAATTATTTATATATAATAGTCCTAAATCAAGAGTAATTATAAAAATGAAGAAATTTTAATCCCAAAGTGAATTTTGAAATTAAAAAATATAAGATAAAATAATAATTAAGAAGATAGTAAACAGACGATTTTGTCTAAAGCAAAGTATTTTAATTAAGGCAAAAAAGGTCTCGTTTAATATAGTATATCGATTATTCGGATGTTATTGCAAAAAATTTATTTATCGATATAAAAATTTGAATAGTTTAATTTAAATTTCTATAATATTTTATTATTTAAAAGTACATAATAATGTTATTTTGTCTTTTAGTTTTAGTTAAGATTTTATAGTTTTATCTTTTTTAAAAAAAAATTAATATTTTTGAAGAAACTCAAATTATAAAATTCTGAAGCAAAAACCTTTCTGGTCTCTTTCTCGAGTTATCCCTGCATAGTATAGAGATTGTATCGTCGCTCATATTTTAAAATCAAATAAATATAATTATTATAATATTTTTATTTTTTAATTATTATTTTTTCAATACAAATATTACGACGAGTGTTCCCTCCACATTTTAATTACATGAAAATTTTTAGGTACTTGTGATCCATGGATGAGAAACTATGGAATGACATGTCAAAATGAGAAAAAAGAAATGAAAAATAAAGACAACCTTGTAGCTTTCCTGAAGACTTTTCAAACTATATAATAATTTAATGGTCCAACTTGTTAGAGAGGTTGAACCTTGTTATAAAATTGAATAATTTGCTGTGAATAAAGACATGATGTTTCAAAGTTTATTATAAAATAAACTTTTATTACAAATAATTTATTCGTGTTTCACGCGATAGTGAATGATCCATTGAATTAGTGTATCATCATGCACTGATATTTATTTGATACAAATAATTTAAGTGTCTTAAGAAAAAACATTATCGCTCAAGTTGCTACTTTCTTCTTGAATTATATTTTTTTTCCTTTATTGTACTTTTTGCAAGCAAGTCTATATAATGAATAATAACTTTTCCAAATATATAAAATACTGTTTGTAAAGTCATGTGTAAAGAGATTCCCTTGATGACCCAAAATAAATAAATATATAAAGAGAACTTATTTATATAATATATCATATTTAAAAATATTTATTATTTATAGCAATATAATTTTAATACATATATACTCTCTTCGATAATTTTAATACATATATACTCTCTTCGATTCTTTTTATATGTCGTCTTTACCCACCTGCATAAGGTGTTGGAACTAAATGGGAGATTCATGCTTAATCCTTTTAATTAAAAATTGCAACTCGCTGCATTTGTCCAGTAACAAGAGAGTGCAGTACACAATGTCTGTCATTGTTTCCCATTGAACCATTTGGACAAAACCTCTTTCCCTAATAACAAAGCAGAGAGATTAGATCTGCAAACAAAGAGAAATGGCTTATGCTGCTCTTACTTCACTTATGAACACATTGGAACAACTCTTGAAACCCAATCAATCTTTGGTTTGTACAAGCTATATACAACACCATGTTCAATCTCTCTGTCACAATCTTTCTCAGCTGCAACTTTTCCTTGAAGATACTACTACCAACGATATTCAAACTCTTAAGGTATGTAATATCGTAATCTTACACATGTTATATATTAATTAATTTATCGATTTTCAATTTCTAGGTTATAGAAAAGAGGATCAGAGATGTAGTATACAAAGCAGAAGATAAAGTTGATTCATCTCTAAGAAGGATTATTCTAGCTGATTCCACAGAGAATAGAGAAAGGGCTTGTCAACTCTTCGAGGAAGAATTGCTAAAAGTGGAAGAGGATGTTCATTCTCTCAGGAAAGAGGTGATGCAGATAGAGTTGAACAAACATGGAAGCAGATTTATAGAATTAGCAACAACTCCGTCCTCACCAGGAAAAAGTAAAATTGAGGAAACTACTGTTGTTGGGATGGAGGATGAATTCAACACCATATTCAATCACCTCACTGCCCAAACAGACGAGTTAACTGTCATACCAATTTATGGTATGGGCGGTATAGGTAAGACAAGTCTTGCCAGAAAACTTTATGATGATTCATATATTCGTTCTCGATTTGATAAACATGCATGGGTCACCATATCTGAAGAATACAATGAGAGACAGATGCTTCTTGAAGTTGTCTCTTCAATTGTTACTGGAAGCAATCAAGAGATGAGCAACGATCAACTAATGGTGATTGCATATAGAGGTCTCATGGGCAGGAGATTTCTAATTGTCATAGATGATATTTGGAGTACTGAGGCTTGGGACCAAATGCAACGAATATTTCCAAATGATGACAAAAGAAGCCGAATTCTATTAACCACTCGGCACAAGTACGTTGCTGATTATGTCAGTTGTCCTGGTTTTCTGCCTCACTGTAAGTCCTTTCTGAGTTATGATGATAGTTGGAATCTATTCACTGAAAAATTATTCAAGAAAGATCCCTGTCCTCCTCACCTAGAAGAAACAGGGAAGCATATTGTAAAACAATGTCGAGGACTACCTCTTTCGATTGTTGTCGTTGCTGGACTTCTTGGAAAAATGGAGCAAACGCATGAGAATTGGAAGAAAGTTAAGGAAAATCTGTACTCATTCTTTGGTACGGTGTCTGGACAGTGTCAATCCATTCTTTCTTTGAGCTACAGTTACTTGCCCCAACATTTGAGGGCTTGTTTCCTTTATATTGGAGGTTTTCCAGAAGACAGAGAGATTGATGTTTCCAAGTTGATTAGGCTATGGATTGCTGAGCAATTCATAAAGGCACGAAGCAATAAAAGGTTAGAATTGGTGGTTGAGGAGTATCTAGAAGAGTTAATTGATAGAAGTCTAATTTTGACTGGTACACAAAGGCCTGATGGAAGGATGATAACTTGCAAAATTCACGATCTTCTTCGCCAATTATGCTTAAGAGAAGCTCATACTGAAAATGTTGTGCATATCATGAATAGGAATGTTTCCGAAGCCACATATGATCAACGGCGAGTGATCCTTCTGTCCGATCTTCAGGAGAAGCAAGTTTATAATATAAGGCATAGCAGTGGTATTATCCGCACCTTTATTTCAATGAAATATTTTATTTCGGATTTTTCAGAAGGGATTTTCTCTATTGTTTCCCAGTTGAAGTTACTTAAGGTATTGGACGTATTATCAGTTGAGTATGATTTCTCTAGTGTAATACCTCAGCTTGTACATTTGAGATATGTTGCTGCAAATATTAAGGAAGCTCTTTCACTGGCCAAACTGAGGAATCTACAGAATATAATTCTTAAATATCTTGATAGGAGAAAGATGAAGGATATCCCAGTAGATATTTGGACAGTGTCAGAGATACGATATGTGGATATTATACCGCCACTATATATATGTAATCCTATTGAGACAGAAAAATCTTTGTTTCTCAATAACTTGCAAAGACTTGATCTCTATGACTCTCCTTTTGTTGCGGAAATCATAAGAAGAACTCCCAATCTAAAAAACCTAAGCATAGATGGATACAAGACTGATTATTTTGATTCTCTCAATCTTCTAGAGAAACTGGAGACACTATACCTAAGAGGAAAAGGAACCATTGACCGGATGATTTTCCCTCCTAATCTCAAGGAGTTGATATTATCTCTTGTTAAAATGCCATGGGAAGTAGTGAATTTGCTAGCTAATTATTTACCCAATCTTGAGGTCCTCAAAGGGTATGAAGCATTCCAGGGTACACATTGGAAACTAGATGAAGATGTTGTGTTTCGCAAATTAAAATATCTACTAATTGTAAATGGAGATCTGCAAAGGTGGGAAACTAGTAGTGATAATTTTCCTATGCTTGAGCAACTAGTACTGGGTATGTTGACTAACCTGGTGGAGATTCCAGAGAGCATTGGAGAAATAATGATACTTAAATTGATCGAAATATATAATTGCAGCTCTGCTTTATTGAATAGTGCAAAGAGAATTCAACAAGAGCAAGAGAGCTTGGGAAACTATGAGCTTCAAATTCATGCTCCTTGATGAGATTCGAATATGTGGCGGCTCATAGGCTAGCAAACTTGGAGTTAGTGTGACCATTTTAATAGTAACTACTCCCCCGTCTCAAATTAATTGAATTTTTGAGACTTGTTTCAATGTTCAAAATAATTGAATTGTTCAAAGTTAAAAAAAGAATGTTTGGAATTTTTTTCATATTTGCCCTTTCATTTATTGAAATTTTATATTTTCTAGGAGATAAATTACACTACATATTTTATGATTTCATAAAGACTATTTTAATAGTAACTGCCATGTCTTGCATTCTGCTTCTCTTGATTTTTTTCCCTCTGGAGGTGGATAGACAAGATGGTCAATTTAAAGTTTCAGGGATATTCAGGGTAATCAAAAGTAAATGCATCAGAAAGACTAGTTACAGATATACTGATCAAGAAATGAGTCCTGAATCATTTAGAAAAATTTTAAACACTCACAAAAGCAGAGTGGAAAAGCCTTTTTGCGTGAATTGACACGCAAAATTGATCACAAAATACTAAGGAAATCGCAAGTTGCTGCATGGCAAGATCGTAAAGCATTTGTCAGAATCAGAATCAAATGCTTTGGCTTGATGTGAGTTGGTAAGGAGCAGCTACGCTGTTGGATATAATGTTGTGAGAAAGGAAACCAGAGCCCAGAGGGTATGGTCTATTGTTCTAAATACTTGATATGGAACAAATGCTTTGTGCTTTTGTCGCTTTTACTTCTAACTTCCGTATATTGGAACAAAATAGTTTTGTCAAAAAGGAGATTCCGGAGAGTATTAAAATTTTATATTTTCTAGGAGATAAATTTCAATACATATTTTATGATTTCATAAAGGGCTTAGTGGAAAGTATGTTATAGATTTTAGCTTTGAATGCTTTTCTTAATATATGTGCATTTACCTCACAATTAAGTTAATATGAGACAGAAAGAGTACTATTTATGTCTGCGTGTGGGATGAATATTTTTAAATTTGATAATATTTTAAATTAGATTTAAAGCTATTTTTACTTGTAT
The DNA here is from genome assembly GCA_026153255.1 of Solanum medicagineum. Lineage (NCBI taxonomy): Eukaryota > Viridiplantae > Streptophyta > Magnoliopsida > Solanales > Solanaceae > Solanum > Solanum medicagineum. The sequence goes on along the minus strand of JAPFFP010045869.1, from coordinate 186 downwards.
TCTTCCTTTGTTCCAATATATTTAAAATATTGTTCTTCATTTTTCAAGCATGTCCTAACCTAATAAATGAAAAAAGGCAGTCACTTGACTAAAAAGTGTCTAGGAACAGGGCAAGGGGTAGGGGGATTTTTAAAAAAATAATATTTTTTGGTAAAATAATTATTTGAAAATATATATATATATTTT
>JAPFFP010045868.1:0-11359 GCA_026153255.1 Solanum medicagineum | reverse complement strand
TCCCCAAAACACTCCACTCCTTTACTTATGTATCATAATTAACTTAAGTGCAATCTCACAATATTTACGAAATTTTTTCAACGCGACAATTTACCATAATTAATTATTTACGGGGTCTAACAACTAATACTTAAGTAAAAAAAAAATTAACAAACAATAAGAATAAATAATATCCTTCTTTTCTCTTTTTTTTTCTCTTTTTTGGTGTAATTTTATTTAAATAAAGAAAATTCTCTTATATTAGAAGAAGCAGTTGAGCTTCTTCATCGTCCTTATTTTATTTTCCTTAGTTGCTCAAGCAAGCAATATGTCGTGGTACCTGATTGAGCAGCTTGAGGGTATATCTATAATTTCCCGTAAAGTTGAGTTGTTGCAGCTACCTGCTTCATCATCCTTAATTTTCTCTTTCTTAGCTACTCTAGCAGGCAACAAGTCGACGTGACTGCTTGAGCAGGTTGAGGGTATATCTATAATTTGTAGATGGTTATTCCGTTTTAATTTATTTGCCTTAATATTAACAAATTATGTATTATATAAAATCAAAAATTGAGTCTTCCTTTTTAGGCTGGACAAATAAATTTAAATAAATATTTTGATAATATTTTAATGATTATATTTGTGTTAAAAAGAAAATATTTTAAAAAAATATAATAGTAGAATTAAGCAAAGAAGTTTAGGTATATTAATAAATAAAAGTTTGATATACTCTCGAAATTTTATATGTGCAACATAAATTAGAACAAATAAGTAACAAATAAAATATTTTATAGGTCTCAGTAATTAATAACTTAAAATTATATAAAATAAAAAATTAAGTCTTCCTTTTTAGGCTGGATAAATAAATTTAAATAAATATTTTAACGATTATATTTGTGTTAAAAAGAAAATATTTTAATAAAATATAATAGTATAATTGAACAAAGAAGTTTAGGTATATTAATAAATAAAAGTTTGATATGCTCTCGAAATTTTATATGTACAACATAAATTAGAACAAAATAAGTAACAAATAAAATATTTTATAGGTCTCAGTAATTAACAACTTAAAATTTTTTAAAATATTAAAAAATCAATTGATGTCACCTAAATTGAGACCAAAAAATAATTTATAGCACGGGCTTTTGCAATTAGCTTATTTATAAATAGAACCAACTTACTAGAAAAAAACATACTACTACCTAAACATGATCCAAGCAAATAATAATATTAAATTATAGAATAAACTACCCAAAAATCATTAAAATTAATGTAGAATGTCCCTCATTATTTCAATTACAAAATTATAATTATTAATAGTTTAACCTAAAATTTTGTTATTAATAACGTGTTTATATTTTTAAAGATATCCCTAAATATATTTAGCATAGTTTTGTCTTTTTTGATTTATTTTTTATAAAATTGAAAGATTATTTGGTAAAATAATATAGTAATATATAAAAAAACTTTTGATTTTATTGAGAAAAGATGTAATAATCCATTCGATTCGGTCAGTAAATCTTTTTTTTAAAAGGCCATTGATGCCCCTAATTACAGTGCTTTTATTATAATATATATGAAATCCTATTTAATTAATTTCTTTCGTTTGTGCTTTCATGCTTAGTTTATTTTAATTTTTATACTGATAGAGGTTAATAAAAATTCATGATATATTTTGCACCTTTGTGGAGTCTAAGATCTTAAGCCAATGTGTTATCTTTATGTTGTTTATCTATGTATGTGAAATCACTACTAAAAATGCAGATACTTTTTTTTTTTAGAAACAAATAGATTGTCTTTGTCGTTACCATTATTGGCTACAAAATTGATAGACACGTACGATAACTAGTGCTAAAACTCGAGAAATTAGTTTTTTTATCGTGTTTATCAATGAGGATATATCAAATAAAAATGAAAGTCTCAAATCAAGTATCAGTGATTTAAATAATAACTTATGACGATACTAACCTCGATTACATTTTCAAATGGTGCTTTTTATAATTGTATAATTTAAGAAAAATTATGACTTGGGTTTTGTTATTTTTTATACAATAGATTGAATTCGTTGATTTAAATTTTTTCCTCGCTAATTAACCAATGTTTTTTCTCGATTTCTTATATAAAAAAGTTGTATTATTCTTTTTGTTAGTTTTCATTTATGATTATTAAAAATCATAGAGAAAGAAAATTTTGTAGCTATGAATTTTTTTTGCAGCAAATAATTGAATTATTCGACTACAAATTTTAAATTATCATTACTTAATACCCTGCGTATTTTGTGACAAATCATTATTGTCACTAAATCACAAGTTGATTTGAGACAATAAAATAATTTTTAGTAATTCTTTATATTATTAGTGACGAAAATTATATCACAGTTAAATCTAAAATTTCATAGCTAAATATTATAACATTTAACTACAAACTTTAATTTGTCGCTATTATAATAACATATTTTTTAGATGGGAGTATTTGTATTTAAAAATTAATTGATTTTAAGACAAAAGATAATTTATCACAAATTAAATATATCATTCGTGACAAAATAATCCATCATTGATAACTCTAAGTTTGTGGCTAAGTGTACTCAATAAATGGCGCCAATTCATTTTTTTGGTGAGGAACTTCATTGGACAATACTTTGCTACAAATTTATATGTTTCATCACTAAAAGTATATGTCTCATATGTTTAGGCACGATATATATTTTTTTCACTAAAAATGAATAATTAATGACGAATTTCATGTCGTAGCTAATAATTTCGTAGCTATATATCATATTTGTTGTAGTGAATTGCTACCCTCCCATTCATGAACTGGCTCATTTGGGAAATGGAATTTAAATCTAAGGTATCTACAGTCAATGGAAGCATAAGAAGCATATAACCAATCCATCCATAGAATCACATCAAACTCCACCATGGAACGCTCAACTAAGTCACATGGAATATCTTTATGCAAGACAAAAATGGGACAACTTCTATAGAGTCTTCAGGCTATGATGGACTCACCTACAGGGTCATTCACCTCATAGGGCTCATGGAGGACTTCAGGACATGCATGAAACTTATATCCAAGGAATGGGTTTACAAAAGACAAATTTGCTCCACAATCTAAAAGGACATATACATCATAATCAAAAACTCCCAACATACCGGTAACCATGTCCAGAGCTTTATTGACCACTTGGAGACCATGAAAAGCATATAACCAATTGGTCCTTTGGGCAGCCACGACTTGACCCCTTTGGCCTTGAGGCTTTGTACATCCAATTCTGCAATCCTTAGCATGGTGGTGGGGCTTCCCACAAGTGAAGTAAGTATTTGACCGGGATAGGCATTCTCCTTCACTAGGCTTCACACATATAGGGCAATTTGAACTTTGGGGTTTGGGAGACACTGCTTTGTTCTTCTGCTGAGGAGGAGTGTGGCTCGACCCTTGCCTACTTTGATTTTTTCCAACTTGAAATTTCTAACCACCACCCCTATAGTGAGAGTAACTCCTACCTTTAACTCGAGCCCTTTTGGACTACCTTTCCCTCTCACGAAGCTTCTCTTCTTCAATTTGCTTTGCGTAGGTCATAAGCGGGAAATGTCCATCTCCATACCAACAAGTCCATCTTACATTCCTTGGAGACCAACTCAAAGACACTCGAAATGAACTTGCTCATGCAAGCTCTCAAATATGCGACCATAAATGGAGCATGCTTCGATAATTTTGTGAATTTGATGTCATACTCCCTCACGCTCATGATCCCTTGCTTCAAATTGATGAATTGTTGGACCTTTTCCCCCCGAAGCTCGATGGGAAAGAACCAATGCAAAAATGCATGTTTGAATTCCTCCTAACCAATAGGACCCACTCCTTGGCCCCTCTCATCGACCAATTGCTCATACAAAATCTTGGCGACTCCTTTGAGCTGATAAACCACCAATTCAGCTTTCTCTTCCAATGGAATGCCCATCACCACTACCACCTAGTAGGCCTCCTCTGTGAAGTTAATTAGGACCTCATTCGTCTTTGACTTATGGAACTCCAATGGGTTCATCTGCATAAAATCATGTACTCTAGAAGCCATAGTAGGGACTTAAGGAGGTACCGCTATCTCTCAGTTGTCCTGATTAGCCAATGCTTTGGCCAATAGGCTGAACGTGGCTCTAAACTCCACTGAGACACTACATCATCCTATTGGAGTGGAGGGACTTATTGTTCGGAGTGCCTTGTTGATGGAGAGCTCTTCAAGGTGGCATGATCTAAAACAAGCAAAAGCCCATCATTACTTTGCGAAAAACCTTATTCAACTCTAAGGCACGACATGAATAAACAAGAAGGGATGATTTTCCTAAACTATATCATAGCCTCTCACTCAAGATAGTGGCGTGCTTCACAATCTTGAATAAGACTTTATGCTACGAGGTATGTATAGACATCTGAGTAACATTTTACAACCTCGTGCTCAGATACTTTGTTTGTAATGACAATAGGGCGAATGTGATACCCGAGGGCACCTCACTCAACCTATCTCAAGCATCATAAGCATTCATAGGTATGTAATGAAAATAATTTACAAAAAAGTAAGGGAAAGGGGTTAAGGGCCAATTTGACAATGAAGCAAGATCAAAAAGCAGTGGAAAAAGTACAATCATTTTGTTCGTCCATAAGCATACCAACTACATCATAAGAAAATGGTATCGGCTAATCTCCATCAAATAAATGTTATCACATTCTTGTCATAACTAATACCTTTATCAAAATTATTTACATAGATATAATTGGGCATAACCCACTTCATAATTTTCATAGAAATTCAATGTTTATGAATGCTTATTCCATGAATGAGATGAGGATGGCATGGGTTATAGAGATTCAAACTTTAATTAATAATATATTGTGAAATTCAAGTAAAGAATGTAAAATTCACATTTAAAAAATAATATAGATTACCCATGCACAAATCAAGCTTTAAAGGGGACATGCACTTTAATAACTTCATAACTTCAATGCGTTTCATCATATTAGGGCTTAATTCACTTTAAAATCAATAAATAAAGATAGCCCATACATGAATTGAATTTAATAAACCATAATATTGAAAACCTATATTTAAAGTAAGCTAAAATTCATGAAAATCACTTCAAAAGAGTTTGGGTCTTCTTGGTTGAAAGTGATCATGAATCAAACCCACCTACCTTAGCTAATGAAGAAGATTCAAGAAAAAATTTGAAGAAGAATGAGCCTTCCCTTAATTGCCAAGCTTAATTCCCACTAGAGTTCTTGAGAGAGACTTTAGAGAATTTTCAAATGTGAGGAATGAATTTGATGACAGGAATAAAATTTAGGTCATTTGAAAGTTCTTAGGTAGCATAGGGATGTCACAAAAGAACCTTATGATAAATCGTAATTACGAAAACACCATTAATGAAACGAGTTGAAAACTTAAATATTTTCATCTCAGGGGCACCCATACGGGCAGTGTAAGGTCATATGGACCGTACTCATAGTCTATGATCTGACACTTAGAAAAATTTCACTTGATGAAGGTCTGAAATGGTAATCCCATACTTAGAATTTTTCAACAAAATCATCCTCACGGACGGCCACACAGGCCGTACAAGGCCACACCGGCTGTGATTTCACAATAAAGTTCTGAGATGGTGATTCCATACTTAGAAAAATTTCACTCCGGAAGCCATACGGATCATTCCACCTTTACAGACCGTATACATGCCCGTACCACCAATCTTTGTCCCAAATGGTGGGATTTCAAGACTATGGCCACCATATGGCCCACCACACAGTCTGTAAGGTATCACGGGTCCATGTGGTCTGCCATAGTTTAAAAGTCCATGTTTAAGGGCTAAGCACTACTCATAAGGCCAAGCGCCACACCATGGAGGCTCCACATGGGTCGTGTGACCTCACACAGACTGTGAGGACACCCATGGAGCGTCACCTTAGTCAAAAACTTTTCGAAACCAAAATTTTCAAGCTTCATTGAGGTCATACAACATTCGAGTCCTGACATAACCCTTTTTTTCCACTTAGGTGCCCCACTTGCAACCTTTTTCAACATTTTGGAGGATTCTTTTTATTCCAGCACTTTTTCTTCATTTTTTTCCATTTTGAAAGCACACTTTTTCTTTTCTTTTCATTCCTTCATTTATTTTTCTTTTTCTTATTTTTTTACGAGCCTCCAAGTGGTAGACACCCTTCATTTTTCTCCTACACTAGCCCAAACGTAGGCTTAAAGCCTAAATTGTCAGAAACATGCAAAACTCAAGGAGGGATAAGGGTTCAAAAGAGGGATATCTTTCCAAAAAGGTTCAAGGATTGTAATTAAAGTTGCCAAGAGAAAGGATTAGGCTCAAAAGGGACACTAGGGATAAAATCAATGCAGTTGGAGGCTATTTAGGCTATGTGGACTCAATTCAAACCAAAGAATCCCTAAGATTATTTTTCCATCCAAAGTCTATCAAGACCAACATTTCATGACTAACAACGCAAGTTCTAGGTGACACAAGTGCACACAAGGAACAAAAGAAAAACTCACAACACACATGACATACAAATTAAACATGAAAGGATCAATATAATTCTTAAGTAAAGTACAAGTGAGTCATTTTTCAAATATGTCTATATACAAGTAAGAGTCACCAAAGGAGTCAAAAGTTTTGTCTCAAATTCATCCCGAAACCTTCCACTTTCAAAAATTGGAGGGGTATATATTTATCACAATCCACAATACTTGACTAAATATATTAGTACCAAACAAGTCATAATCCTAATGTGTGGCTCCAACAAGAGACAATGGCGACTCAGACTTCACCAAAGACCATATTCTATTCACACACTCACACACCCAATCGATGATTCGCCCTTAAGAATGTCATCACTCAATCCGTCATTGGGAACCATTAATTATACACACCATTTAAAAAAAAAAAGAAGCTACCAAATGTACTAAAATAACTAAACCTAAAAATAAAAAATATAATCCCATGAAGGGCGTGCCATGGTTAAAATAAGAAATTAAATTTCATCAAATCATAGGAGCACCCCAAACTACAATCGTACTATGACCTCACAGTACGACCATAAAGTAAAAAAGGAGATGAGGGACTCCTAGAGATGATCACTTAGAACTCTAACCCGAGTCTCTCCTCCACATTGGTTTCCATGATATTAACATAGAGTTCGATTACTATGGTGGATTGACTCTATTAGGTCCTTGATGCAGTACATCATATTCTGGAGCTTTAGCCTTCTTCCCTCACCTCTAGCAAGATTTGAGATTAATTATGTGTTATTAAGATCCGTCTCCACCCAGTCAGTCTTACAATCAAAACCGCATGACAAGAGCATCTTACGGATGTTGGAATTCATGTATTAAGGAACATTTAGATCAAGAGAATCAACTAAATAGAGTTCAAATTAAGTAGTGAAGTGTTGCTACTTCTGTTCAGTGACATATTGTACTATGTGTTTGTGTTCACTCTAGCACATTCACAGAGTTCAAGGAGTTCCAAGCTTTCACATTTGTGGTAAGTTATCCACATTCATGAAAGGCTGAAAGTTACCCAAAAGTGTGTGATCACGGTGCAGTGCCCACATTTGTTGAGAGCAACAATCACCGGTGTCACATTTAAGATTTTGTAGAGGCATTTTGTCAAACACCTGATAGACATACATTCACAACCCTGTTTTGACAAACATCACCCCCAAATCTATTCCCAACAACATTCAATCACTATGCAAAAATAACAACCAACAGGTTATAATTAAAGTCTAGTTCATTTTCAATCATTTAGGCCCAAAAATCTTTCCCTAAAATACCAAAAGGTGCGGCAACTCTGTAGTAGAAAGATGAACCTCAGAAAACAACGATGGTTGATATCATCTAAGCATCAAACTTCATAAACATGGTATTAAAGATTTAGCAAAGAAACCGTACCCATGTCATGGAGTTCCATAGTTGCACAGATTGTTAACTATAAATAGGAGAGTAGATGGAATGAGGTGAACATACCTTGAATGAGGAACAAAAAAGGATGAAGAAAGGAGGACTTGGCTATTCCTTGAAGGCATGTGAGAGCCACAGTTATAAAGGAGTTGTTTACCTTACATTTGATTTATTCCATGCCCGTTCTCTCCTTTTCCTGAATGTATTAAACAAAGCCACCAATGATTTGTCTTTTCAATTTGGACACCGGTGCACAATACCTCCTTTGTGGAAGGTATCCACAATCGTGCCACATCGTAAATCCACACATCCATTTTCGCAAAATTAAATCTTCTTCACAAAACTTTGCGGAGTGCAAAACTGGGCCAAGTTTTTGCAACTTTGGGCGATCCCAAGCCTAATTGGGTTGTCAACCCTTGTGCAATGGGCAATCCTGGGCCCAAAGTGTGGTCAAAATAATCATTTTTTATCCTGTTGTAATTTTTCATGGTGTTTCCACCTAGTATCTCAACTCCAATCATCTTGACACTTCAAAATTTGTGCAATGCCACTACCAAAGACTTGAAAATTGTGAAGGTTAGCTAAAAATCATGAATGATAATCAACTAAGTTGACAACTACTCCTAAGAAACAATTAGGTATGGATTAATCAAGCAAGGGAGCAAGGATAGGGGATATGAGAAGCGATCAAAACTCAATTGATCCATCACACTTAGAAAAAAATTAACTCTATGGGTAAGCTATGATGCTAGTAATCACCCCGGCTAGGGAAGGTGACGTTTTGGAAGAGCAAACTACGACTTCTTATGCAAGCCACTCAAAGACACGCCTTGTTTGAGAACTCAAAGCAAAACACCCAAAACCATAGCTATTGAGTCCCTTTTGAGGTTCTCAACTCATAAACCCATCACTATAATGCAATTCTCTACTTCAACTACACCTGTTGAACCAATAATTGAAGATCTAAGCCAGATTCAAGTAGCTACCTCAAATTTGTGTTATACAAGAAGATATGTATGATCCGTAAATAAATTCAAATAATTAAACAAATTTGGGAGAAACTCTCTTGATTTTGAAAGTAAATTATCAACTAAGCATGAAAGCAAGAGAAATAATCAAGACCCATATATAAATGAACATTCAAGATTCTATTAAGTCTACAAATTTAGTATTCAAGAACAAGGACAGAAAGGGTGAGTGCAACATAAGTACAAGTGAAACGCACATTCTTCAATCCACTCAAGAATTTGTAGAAAAATTTCTCTAAATCCTCACCCTAAACTGAAATCTACACTAAGGTGTGGTTTTCTTCTTCAAAGATGTATCTCTTAATGTATTGTCAATGTCTTCTCTCCTTTGAAGAATGAGGGTTGGGAGTGCGTTTATATGTGTTTTTGGGACTAAAACTGGTGAAATTCCTAAGCTGTCCCAATGGTGGTCTCTTCAACATTTTACGATTGCGCTCAACATTCCGCAGTTGCGGAGGTTGTGTCTCCTTATGCTCTGCCTTTGTGCCTGTGTCTAGTGCATTCGTACTTCTCTACATGTCATAGCTCCGCAATTATGAGCTTGGAGACCGTATTTGCTGATTGTATCTGTTGCCAGGTACCATTTTGTGCATTTCACCTCCTTTTGGCTCCAATTCAGCTCCAATTTTCAATTCCTCTCAACAAAGCCAAATCTAACCCATATATACCTATAACATACACCATCCAAAGCATAATTATCCTCAAGTTATGAAATTAACAACATCAAATCATAAGAAAAGAGTAGGAAATATGTGTATGTTATGCACTCATCAGGGGATTAAGGAGTCTTTCATAATACATAGCATAATAAAAGTAAGGCTCAATATATACATAACCAAATATCCAACAACACTTCTAATATGACTGGAACTGGGGCTAAGACATCTCCCGGGCTCACCCTCACAAATAGTATCAAAAATATACAAGCCTAAATAAGCTAAGAAAGTAAATAGCCATCGTCCCCGAAGTGGAGGACTCACCATGATTATCTTTAACTGAAGAGGACTCTTTCTTAATACATAGCATAATAAGAGTTAGGCTCAACACATTCATAACCAAATATCCAACAAAACCTCTAATACAAGTGTAACTGGGGCCAAGACATCTCCTGGGCTCACCCTCAACAAATAGTATCAAAACATATACAAGTCTAAATAAGCTGAGAAAGTAAAACGCCATCATCCCCGAAGTGGAGGACTCACCAACAATGATTTTTAACTGAAGGGGAGTCTTTCAAAATGCATAGCATAATGAGTTAGGCTCAATACATACATAACCAAATATCCAACAACACCTCTAATACGAGTGAAACTGGGGCCAAGACATCTCCTGGACTCACCTTCAACAAATAGTATCAAGAAATATACAAGTCTAAATAAGGTAAGAAAGTAAATAGCCATTGTCCCCGAAGTGGACTCACCAACGCTGATCTTTAACTGAATCGCCTAATCACATTGAATAGGAGGATGAATAGGAGCTCCAGTCCATTCATGATTTGATCAAGTAGGAAAAGGTATATGTTAGTACTTGGAATATACTAAGTATGCAGGGTGCAATGCAACAAAGAACTTAAGCCATAATTAATCAATATGAATAATTATCAATAGATATATGATCAATATGTATGAAAACTCAATGCATTAGTCAAATTATGCATGAGGAATCATCAAATCATATAACATATCATACAAAGATGGGAAGGGACCATAACCAACATATAAGACAAAGTGAGCTACTACTTAGAATTCCAATGTTCACTCCACACATGACTAGGGAGTGATCTTCTTTGCCAGGGTAAACCAAACACTCACCTTAAGGGAACTTCCCCATTTCGGAAAATTCTTCATAAACACCTTACGAGAATACCACCCTTTTGGGTTAACCTATGATAACAACCTTAGGCGCACACAACCCATTTCTATATTTAACTAACATGTGCCATACGGAAACACCAACCTTTTTGGTCAAGCATGTAGCATGGTGGCAACATAGTTATGGGACAATGATAATCTACTAATGTCCTCTCTATGCTTGGTCACAATCTCAAAGAATATTCAAATCATACTTATAACTATAATACGCAAAGTATCATAATATCATAATACTTTCATAGAGTATCTCATCAAAATCAAAGCTTCATAATGCCAAAGAATTCATATCATTCACAACTTTGACAATATTTTTATTTCTCATAACATGCATATCAGCCCTTTCAAAATTCATATCATTCATAATTTGCACAATCTTACAATAAGTCCCTCAACATCATAGATGCCTTGCATACAAATTTAATCAAATCATCGTATATACAAGCACACAGGTGTAAACCATGTAAGTTCAACATAAAAGACTTGAAAAGTGTAAAATGGAATTGTTTGAACATTAATCAAAATAA
>JAPFFP010045867.1:0-11360 GCA_026153255.1 Solanum medicagineum | reverse complement strand
TATATTATTATATATAGTATAATATCAAATAGAGTTAGGTTGAAAAAGTGTACTCCCTCCATCCCAATTTATATGAGTTACTTTAATTTGACATGGAGTTTAAGAAAGAATGAACTTTTGAAACTTATGATCTAAAATAAGTTATAAATATTTGTATGGATAGAAATTATTTCATTAAGGGTAAAATGAGAATTTAAAAGTTAAATTATTTTTAAATATAAAAATTTATCATTCTTTTAGGGATCGACTAAAAAAGAAAGTCATACAAAGTGGGACAGATAGCATACCAAACAAGTATTAATAGTACACAGTTAGTACAAATATTATTTCTTATAACAGATCCTACCCAACATCACCTTGCAGTATTGGCGGTTTCCTCCATTTCAAAAAGATTAGTTATGATGAGATTATTTCTTATGTTGTGTTTGATTTGGTATGTCAAAAAGTAACATGTAGTGCACAGTTATTTTTTAAAAAATATTTGTTTACAATAACCTCTCCAAATATGGTGGTAAACATGTAAAATGTTTTGAAGGAGAGTTTTGTCTTGAATCATGCCAATGAATGCATTAAACAGATTGTATTACTAATACTATCATCTTTTATGTATTAGTCATATATAACATAATACCAACAACTCTTATCTGACCTACGACTAGCCATGGTAGACATTTAACCCAAAACTGACATTCACTCATGGCGGATCCGACCACTGGCCAGCGGCCTGATGGCACTGGTCATGCCTTCTCGCTTGAGACCACACACTTTCCATCCTTGACCAACACAAATTCTTCACATCCTAATTCATCTAAAACTGCTGGCATAGAGAAAGAAAAAGGGATTGCCAAATCTTACGCAGATTTCCTAAAGCCTATGGTTACTATGGGTAACAATAACAATAAGCCAATTTTTGTTCAAGAACCTACATTCAACAATGGTATTCCTCATGTGTTGTGGACTGATGATTATATATGAAAGATGAACATTGCAGAGAATCTTTGATACGCCAAAATTTACACTCCAAAAGGAATAGTAAAGTGGTCGCTGATCAAATATAGAACTCAACAAGAGTTGAAATCGATCCCATAGGTAATACATGAGAATAAATCTATTAGTACCCTTTACAGATGTAACATCTATTCCCAAAACAAAAATACATATAATAAATGGAGGGGGGTTTGGTTTTTCAAATTGAATTATTAAAATAAAGTAACAAACGAGTGCAAGGGCTACAGGATTTCAAACAATTAATGCTAAGCTAGGATTGTGTTCCCCATGACATCTAATGTGATAGCCAAGTCTACGTGGTAAACTTGTTCATGATTACGCATGTAAAATCTAAAAAGTTATGTAACACCTAATTCACTTTTCGGTCCTTCTTAGATGTATATCTCTCATCACCTTTCAGTCTCAGAACATATACTTACTAACCCTTGTTGTCGATCCTAGAATACTCTCACCTCTCGGTCTCACGTACGTAGACTAGGTTAAAAACTCTGAATTTCCATTGTAGAACACTTTTCCTAATCAAGACATCCCTTCCGGGCATATAATGAATACAGACTTACCCTAATGTGTCGATTCATTTAGAAGAAATTAAAGTAAAGATTACTACGATATATACGCTAATCAGTCCCAAGCTTTATCCCATATTTGTCTATCTTATTACTTTGTCATGGTTCCCCCAACTCTAGTTGTGGGTTTAGCCTAGCATGTTCAAGAAAGATAAACCACAATGATATAAAGAATTCATAATAAAGAACTTACTATTGAAGAATTAGTGAATCCACATATTAGAATCTTGAACAAGATAATTGAAATCCACAAGGTTCAATGAAATTACAACCAAAATTGTGTTTCTGTCTCCAGCTATCCCAGACTAAGTAAAAATGAAATAAAAATAATAGTTATATACAAGAAAAACCTAATTCATTTTAAAATAGAAAAAATTAACTTCGTCATGGGTACGGACCGTTACACAGCCCGTGTGGTAATAGACCTACCGTTTACCAGTCAGTGTGGTAACACTTGTCCTCAAAACCTTCAATTGTCATTGTTACACCTAACGTATGCTGGCACGGTCCATGTGAGGGTTCAGGGCCGTGAACTAGCTCGTCTCATAGCACTTGAGCGAATTCTTCAATTTTCAACGGTGTCAACTCCTTTTCATGTCACATTGACAAGGTACGACATGACCCGTGTCACTTCCCACGGTCCGTGAGGGGTACCGTGGGACATGCCTTGGGCGAATTTCTCTGGTGTCTCCCTTTAGCTCCTTGTCATTGCCATTTGCCGCCAAGTGTGAGGCCATCGTGGGCCTCACAGTCCGGGTAGCAGTACACGAGCCGTGTAGGTCTCCGTGTGCCCTCACTTGGTTTCATTTTTTGCTCTGATCGCCAACGCCTCCGCCACATGGCCTCTTACAATCCGTGTGATGCTACACAGGCTGTGAAGGTCTCCTTACGCTCATACTTACACACTTTTTCATTCCTTTTCCTATAGTTCACCCATTTCTCCATGCCTTAGTCACTTTTTCGAAAAAATAACAAAAAGGAACATCAAAATAACAAATTTGCTTGAGAACTTGCAAAACTCCTTCGTTTAAAGAATTATAAGAGTCATATTTCTATGACTCATCAACATCCTCAACTTAGAATGATTGTTTGTCCTCAAGCAATAACGACTCAACCAAATGAAGCATAAGTACAAGTGCTCACTCGGAACTATGGATAACCCCACAATTTTCAACACATATGCCCCGGTAACAAGCTTAAGAATGTTCTCATAGCCCAAACGGACCCACAAAGATTAAGGCAAACATTATGCATGCATGGTAAGTCCATATAATATCAGGAATAAAGACAATCCAGTTCAATTAACAACCAATTAGTGCAAAAGATAATGCCCTCACCACAAAGAAATCTCACTCACAAAAAGAATATAGAACAGAGACTAAAATGCAGACACTCACTCTCATAAATGACTTTTAGTGGACTCACAAGTATCAATCATAAGCTTGCCCTTATTTCCACCACCTTAACTCTCGAATGACCTTCTTAGGATCACATTAGGACTTTTATGGCTTCTAGCGTAGGCTCGGGCTCAAGTAAGGTATATTTAGGATTGAAGTGACTAGAAGGCCTCTCCAAATACTTATTTTGACTCAGCCATTTGCATTTTGGTCTCCAACACTTATTGCCCCTATTTCTCCAACTTTCTATCGAATGAGAAGTGATTTCCGTGCTTGTTCATTCATTTTCATTCTTTTCTTTTTTGCTCATTAATTTTGACTCACGGTAACAAACCACTTTCCTTTCTTCTCTTATCATTTGATTCTTTTCCACATTCATTTTTCTGTTTTCCCTACAATAGCCACTCTCAACTTAAGCCTTTGGCTTGGGTCAAGGTTCACAATATCTTTCTAAAGGACCAGGGCCAATATAAGTCACCCTCAACTTAGCTTTTTGACCTAGGCGGAGATTTACAATGTCCTTGGAGAGACCAGGGCCAAATATAGATCAACAGATAGATAGGGGAAGTGAATTTGGTGATTATAAAGAAAAGGTCTATTCAGGCTCAACTTTTGGTTCAAGGGGGATAGATTCATTTGGTTGGTCAATTTTAGGCAAAGTAACTAATCAATAACAACGTCCTAAGATCACATACTAATCCAGCCATTCAATTATTTCAGTGGGACTAACCAGGCAAGTTGTATCTCACAAGTGCGTCGACTAAATTATACAAACAAGCTCACACATACATGGCACATCTTCTACACTAGTTAGCACTAAACCAACATAGACATGCTTCATTCATCAGAACGCCAACTATGCATACACCGTGCTTACCAGAAATCATGCAAGTTTGTAAGGATAGGATGCAAACACATATAACTTTTTGCAACATTTTACTTTAGGGCATTTTTCACAACATGGTTACCTTAGACTTCTATGAACACTAGTATTTATATAGACATCACAACCAAAATATGCCAGTTCTACTAGATAATAAACTTGAGAGAAAATAAACATGGCAAGAAAAACTCTCAAATGGTAGGATGTCCCAACCCCTCCAGAAAGATGGTGTTGTGTCCTCGCTACATCACAACTGGAATAAAAGAATAGAAAGAGGGAAGAACATACCTGGGACGCTCTAGGCGTCAGTTGTGCCCGCGGGACCAGAACCTCCTGGGGGGCTGTCATCATAGGTAGCACCAGGTCCAAAGGTGCTCCCTGAGGCTTCTACCCTTGCTGAATCTACTGCATGTCGCTTTCTTTCCTCCTATTCGGTGGCTGCTCGGTGCTGGGTCCTTATGACTTTGCACATTTGCGTCTCCTCCTCTTTCTATGGTTCAGGTAGAGGACTATGTCGGTGGCTGTGACTCTTGCATTTATCCTTCCTCTTGGGATCTTTTGGGGGTAAAGCAGGTGCAACAGATGGGGCTAGTGGAGCACCCCACGTCTTATCTAGAATAGGCACCACAGGAGCATTGAACAGGCTCATCCAAGATTCTTGAGGTGGAGTTGGTGCAGTGGCCTAGCACTGCATAGTCAACTATGCAATCTAGGCCTTCATGTCATTCACTGTTAGAACTAGATTCTTCATTTCTTCCCTGGACATATACCCAAACATGTCTTCGAAGTATCCTTCTAAAGTGTTGACATAGCCCTACAAAGTGATGATTTGGCTCAGAATATTTTCGTTATGTTGCACCACAACCTACTTTACGTGAGATTGAACCACATGTGTCATCCGTTCGACTATCTGGTCAACAATGGCACATGTTTGCCACTAGTATGCTACCATTCAGGCAAGAAATTCATAGGGCATATATGCATACCCTTGCTTTACCGGATGGGTTGCACCACTATCCTCGAGCCACTCAGAAGCCTCGCCTGATGGTGGGGCGGTGGTGTAATCCTCAAATGGAAAGGGTTGCTATGGAGGTGCTAAGGGAAAGTTTGTCGATCCTCCTAGCAATCGTGTTTTGATCCATATGAGAGGATTTTGGACATCTTTAATCAGAGAAATGTTGGCCACGCCCTTGGGAGCTATTTTCTTGTCCAAAATGTGAGTGATAGGGACACTGACCTTTTTGCAAGGGGCACAAACCAAACATGGGAAGCATATTGCAACTCTATTGGATAAGGCCCGGTCCCTCATCCCAAGAGCAATACTCCATCCCACATTTACTCTGTACCTGGCTATCAGGTATGCTGCCAAAGAGAAATGTGAAGGATGGAGTATATTGTTGTTTCCAGTGGGCTGTAGCTTGGTCCGCACCACCGACCACCAAAACTTCGCAACAAAGGTCAGAAAAGCTTTGGCGAAGACACTTGGGGTTTGTAACCCAACGCACTGCCGCCCCCTGAATGGTGATTTGTTATGCAATCCATCCCAGCATTTTAGCCCAAGATGACGAATCGGACATCTGCCCCTCATCCATAATCCGCAGGTGTCTATCCATGAATTGTCCATCCGGAGGAGTTTGGTAATTTGGCCCAAATAGGAATCGGTTGATGGTATTGTTTGAAATATCCACTCAAGTACCATGCACCATCACATGTGACCATGGGGACCTACCATATGCAACCTGCTTCTTCACTTTTTTAAACTGGTTGCCTTTTATAGAGTTCAGTAGACTAGCAGCATAATTAGAATAGAACTCCTTAACTATGGCGGGCCCATAGAAACCAAGTGGTTGCACCATGCAACCAAACTTATATCATTCAAAAGTATCTCTAATTTTCGGGAAATTGTCAAGTTGGTCAGTGAGGACCCGAACCTCCGGGATGATCGGCCTCCATTAGAACCCCCCGAAACCCTTTGTCAACCCATAAGTGTAAATATTTTTGGCTCCTGGGACTATCCAACGGCCTCGCAGAAATACAATAAGCACCCTGGTGGTTTTGGGATCTATAGTTCGGGAGACTGGAAAATGTATAGCCTCATCATCACTATCTCGGAGTTTGATCTCATCTGCCTGCTCCTCAGTGTCATGACCGTCAGCCTCCGGAGTTTGTACTTGCTCTTCTTGCTCCAAGGTATCCTCCTTCTATTCTGGGGCATCCGCCTCCTCCTCAACTCCGATGTAAGGAACCCCCTTCTCAGACTGGGGAGCTCTGCGTAGGCCCATGACATAAGCCTGTGTAGTATGAGGGGAGTGAGGAGAGACATTGCCCGTATAACCAAACTAAGACCCAATGGAGGAGTCATCACCTGAGTCACTCCTAGGTTTATGGCTAGATGATACAGTTCGGGAGTCGTGGAGACATGACACAAGGTCATCCCTTTCACTAAGTCTGACTAATCTGCGGTGTGGACCCATAGTACCTGAAAGTATCACTAATTAATATAATTCGTTAGAAACTCTTGCACAAGTAGGTTGATGCACTAATGGGTACTTAGACTTCCCCTGTGCCATAAAAGTAACAATAACCCTTAAGAGTGGAATCATCAGGTCTATCATAGCGCCATTGCACTTAAGGAACATGTGTGAATTAAACTCAAAATCGAGCTAGAGTACATCTCAAAAATGGGGTGGACTCAAAGGGACCCTACACGGGCCGTGTGACGTGACACAGTCTGTGACAGGGCCCATAAGGGAGGACTTAGAAGAATATTAGAAGAAGCATACCACGAGCTGCTACACAGTCCATGGAAAGGCACACGGTCTGTGTGACCGACCGTGAACCGCACCCCCTTTGTTCGAGTTTCAGCCCAACTTGCATACACACACAATTTATGCAATTTTCGTGCTACTTACTCACCGATCTACCAATATATTAGCAAGCTCAGCATGGTTTCACCAAGAGTTAGCTAAAAAATAAAAATCATGAACAACCATAGACAACACCTCAAGAACTAAACAATGGTGGTTTTCACCACCATATGCAACACCCAACACCACTTTCATGTACTATGACTCAGTAAACAAAGAAAGAAGCAATTTTGAACTAAGATCTACATATGCAAAGACAAAAATCTACACTAAAAGATAAAGGAATTGCATTCTTACTTAGTGAATAACAATGGAGGTGTAGACTTGCTTGAAAAAGTAGAAACCCAACCTAAGATGAAGCCACAAACTGTGAAGTGGAATCACGAATCGTATGAAAGAAGATTGAAAATTTTGAGGAATTTTAAGGGAGAAGTCGTGTGGGAGAATAGAGAGAGGCGTGAGAGAAAATAGAGAGTGGAAGAGTGGAAAGGGAGTTGTTGGGACTAAGTGGGGTTATTTATAACCCTTTGTCAACCGTTTGACAGGTCAATCATGTCACTTGGTTCCATTTTTCGCTCTGATCGCCAAGGCCTTCTCCACCTGGCCTCCCATAATCTGTGTGATGCTACACAGGTCATGGAGGTCTCCTTACGCCCATACTTAAGCTATTTTTCATCCATTTTCCTGCAGTTCACCAATTTCTCCATGCCTTAGTCACTTTTCCTGAATAATAACAAAAACGAACATCAAAATGACAAATTTGCTTGAGAACGCGCAAAAATCTTTGTTTTAAAGCGTTATAAGAGTAGTATTTCTACAACTCATTAACCTTCAGCATGCAGTAATTGGAATAATTCACTTATGGGTGGCCTGAGTTAGACAAACTGAGAAGAACTTTGCCTAAAAAATGTAACATTAAAGGAGCATGCCAAATTGGGTTGTTATGAAATAGATATATATTGATACGATGTCACCTATTTGAGGACTTGTTACTCTGATGTCTAAACCTTCATATCAAATTATGGGTAAGAATGGCATGTATTATTCAATCAAAACTCTGATTTACGATGAGAACTTCACAGTGGAGGCAGAGACGTCTCAAGCTATGGCATGGGTTTCTTTTTTGGATCTTTTACCTACATATTTCCGGAAAGAGACGATTTTTTCACTGGTGGTGAAATTGGGAAACCTACTCAACTAGATGCTGCTACGACAAACAAAATAAGACCTAGTTGTGCTAGGGGAAAAGTCCAGGTGGATTTATTGGGAGACTTGCCTAAGCTCGTATAAATTGAGATTAAAGGTAAAGAGAGTAACACATCAAGAGTAGTCAAAGTAAAAGTTGAGTCTGACATTCCCCTGAAATACTATAGGAAGTGTAGATTGCAAGGACATAAATGCAGAATATTACATCCTGTATTAAGGAGGACGGAGACCAAAAGAAAGGAAGAGGCACTGGTTGGGGAACAATTAATGAGACTGCTAATAAGTTCACACAATAGATTTCTACTAGCAGGATATTCATAAAGGTAGCAAATAAAGAGGTAACTACTAAAGGAATGAGAATAGAGGAGACACAGGTCACAGTTAACAACTCTTTCAAAGATATAGGTGCTAATGATATAACTAATGAAGAAAATTTTGCACAACATTTTAAAGGGGAAGGGGAACAAACTTCAACCAAACAATGGGTCACAAATAAATTTTGCAACTCAACCAGACATGATAGGACAGACGAAACTAATCAGAATAAGACAAAGGGCAATACAGGTAATGTATTACAGCAACAAATTGGAGGTCACATGTATGATAACTCATCAACAATTGTGGTGCATCATGGAAACCTGCAAGGAAAAAAAGAATATCATGTCAGCACTTATTAGAATTCTCCAAAAAATAAAAATGTGAAGGAAGACGAGATGGAGGATCTCAGTAAAGCAATTGTGATCTATGACCAGATGATGGAATATAAACAGGCAGCACAACAACACTTTGAGGCTTTTAGTATGGTGGAAAGGGCTTTGCCATCTCAGGAAACAAATGGTGAGGACCAGATTCAAGACAATGCTAGTAGTAGGTATAATATGATCTCTAAGGTCAACTATGGTGGAGCGGGGCAGGGTATAGTTACTGTGTATGAAGTTCCTATCAAGGAAAGTACTCCAATTAGGGACCTAGATAGGTTGGTTACTCATCAGGTAGAACAAACTGAGAAGGACATGGCAAGTCAGAAGCAGGAAGGTTTGTGTGAAGCCAAGGATGAGATGGATGATGTCATAAATATAGAACATGCTTTAATACAATTGGGGGATTTCTCTTTAGTTAAATCAAAGAAGAAGAAGAAGGGTAAAGTTACTGGAGATAAACCTCTCAGGGTCAATCTAGTAAGGGCTAGCGGAAGCTTATCTAAATGAGTTTTAAAACATTAATTTGGAACAGAAGGTCAGTTAGAACTCATCAAACCTTTCATAAAGTTCAAATGTTGCATAGGTATCATAAATTTGATCTAATTGCAATAATGGAGTCTTTTCAAGGAATTAGACAAGTGCAGCAATACAAGGGAGGTTAGGCATGTCATATTCCAACTATAATGCTAATGGAAAGATATGGTTGTTTGTCAATGATGGGATTCAAGTCGATGTCATTGTTGATTTTGATGAATGTTAACTAGCAAGAAGGTATTTGAGAATGGTCATAATTGGTTGGCACCAAGGTATATGCTAAATGTATTGTGATCAGAAGGTTAAGCTTGTGGGAAGATATTTATCATATTGGCTACCATATAACTCTTCCCTAGTTTGTGGGAGGTGATTTCAATACATTATGGATGCTGAAGAGAAGATTGGGGGACTTCCAGTTTATCCAAATGAGTAGAGGACCTTATTTTTCTGTATTAATTCTTGTGATCTTATGGATATTAACTTCAAAGATAGTCCATTCACATGGTAGAATGGAAGGGCTGATGAGGGTTATTATCTTTAAGAGACTGGATACGATTGTTGTTAATCAGTTACTTATGGATGATTTAGGATGGGTGGATCTGGAACATTTGTCTAGATCAGGCTCAGATCATACACCTCTTTTATTATCTTGTGGAGCTAGGGCTGGACAGATTCATAAACCCTTCAGGTTCTTAAACTTTTGGATAGAAAAGGAGGGATTTAAGGATGTGGTTAGACAGAATTAGAATTCAGTTCAAAGCGAGGATGTTTTTGTTAACTTCAAAATTAAAATTAAGAAGACAAAACTAGCCTTAACAAAGTAAAGTTAACAATGTTTTGGGGATATTTTTAAACAGCTAGTTGTCCGAGAGGAGGTTGTTAAGTTGAAGGACAAACTCTTTGAAGAAAATCCTTCTGTTGAGAACAAAATCATTCTCAATAGGGCTCATGCTGAATTAACAAAGTACTTAAAATATAAGGAAGACTTTTGGAGGCAAAAGACTGAGATACAATGGTTCACAGAAAGGGATAGAAATATAAAATTCTTTCATAATATGTTCAAAGGGAGAAGGAAGAGGCTGGAAGTTAAAAGAATTCAGAGATCTGATGGTTCTTGGGCTGAGGGTGATGATATAATGAATGATGCTATTCGATTTTATACTGGCCAATTTACTGGAGTAATCCAGAATAGCTCTTTATCTTTAGTGGAGCTGATACCAAAATCAATTATAGTATCAGATTATGATCTTTTGAATAAAGAACCATTTGTGGAAGAAATTAAGAAGGTGATTTTTGCGTTTAATGGGAATAGTGCAAATGGACTGGATGGTTTAATGAAGTTGTTTTATCAAGCTTGCTGGGATATGATAGAGGTAGATGTA
The DNA here is from genome assembly GCA_026153255.1 of Solanum medicagineum. Lineage (NCBI taxonomy): Eukaryota > Viridiplantae > Streptophyta > Magnoliopsida > Solanales > Solanaceae > Solanum > Solanum medicagineum. Next base: position 816 of record JAPFFP010045867.1, on the reverse strand, counting down.
GTGGGTGTATTCAAGGCTTTCTTTCATGGGAGTACATTACCAAAATCCATTATTCATACTAATTTGATGTTGATTCCTAAGAAGGACAGGTGACATCTTTTTCAAAGCTTAGACCTATTAGTCTTAGAAATTTTATTAATAAGATTATCTCAAGAATCTTGCATGATAGAATTGAAAGTCTCTTGCCTAATCTTATTTTTACTAATCAGTCTAAATTTGTCAAAGGAAGGAGTATTACTGAAAACGTCTTGCATTGCTCAGGAGACTATTGTGGATATCAAGAAGAGGAGTAGGATTGCTAATGTAGTGATTAAACTGGATATGGCTAAAGCATATGATAGATTAGAATGGACCTTCTTGATAGCGGTATTGTAGAAAATGGGCTTTGGTAAGACGTTTATTGATAACATATGGAGATTGGTTGCCAATAATTGGTATTCTATATTAATTAATGGTCAGGCTTGTGGATTCTTTCACTCTACAAGGGTGTCAAGCAAGGAGGTCCTTTATCCCCAATATTGTTCATTCTAATAGCGAAGATTCTATCTAGGGCTCTGAATAATCTTTTTAATTGTGTAGGCTTTCAGGGATATGATTTACCTAAGTTAAGTGAGAATATAAATTATCTAACATATGTCGATGATACAATTATATTTGTGAAAGCAGATGGGATCACTTTGAAATTACTTGTGCAGACACTAAAGGACTATGAAGATCAATTTGGACAAAAGATAAATATTAAGCCCAAGAATCTTTTAATATCCGACGGGGTCAAAGGTCTAGGCCAATTTCTAATCACCCCCATTTTCTTTGGAT
>JAPFFP010045866.1:0-11360 GCA_026153255.1 Solanum medicagineum | reverse complement strand
TAACTCATGCTCATATAGGATATCATATGTGTAGAAGAGACCAAGATAGATTTTCAAAGTACAAATCCCTTGGTTGGTTGATAGTGGTGTCACCCCATCATCTTGGCGATGTGGTACAAACCCCTCACATGGTTGATGAGTATAAACCTCCACCTCGGTTACTCAGGCTCTTGTCCCCCTACATCGGGTATGGTCTAATGCAATACTTTATATAGATTATATCATATACATAAGGTCATTTCATCATGATATAGTAAATCATATCATATCTCACGCTTTATATCTTCAACTCCTAAACAAACCATATCCAGACATTTTACCAAACAGTTAGAGGGTGTGTAATGCTAGTATAAAACCATGAAATATAGAGATGAAATCATGCAGGAAAATCCACTGTAAAGCCATCAATCATCACCTTGCAACACTCTCAAGAAACATACATCAGAACCCCTCCTCAACTATTACAATAGATCAAAGATTTATAGCACAAAACATAGCAAAAAAGTCACAATTTCATATAGCTTTAACATAGTGTGCAGTGAATTTCATAACGAGCAAGACCCATTTGTAAATTAACTTTAAATCATGCAATTTGAATAAAAAAAGACTTAGATATCATGGTTGAAAGAAACCCACATACCTTAGCTTGGAGATGAACTTGGTGAAGATTGGTGACGGAGACTTGAAGCTTGAAGAAGAACCTTGAAGGAAATCCTTAGTTCCAGATGAGGATTTGAGACTTGAATATAGGAGTGAAAATATGGTTAAGTGTTTGAGTGAATATTGGGGAATGTTTAGGATGATATGAGGGTAAAATATCGGTAAGTATAGGTAAAAACACGTTTGGGAATACTTAGGCCAAAGACCCAAGAGACTTGGACCGAGACACAAATCACTGGTAACAAAATACACAAGTCTGCATCTTGTCCGCAATGCGGACCTATCGCAAGAAACGACCCCAAAAAGTTCCCAAAAATGTTCCTCAGTACACCCAAAATTGTAATTTCCATATATCATAAAATTCATTTGTTATTTCAAAAATTCGACTTCATATTTGTGATCAAGGGGTAAAAATTAGGTGAAAACGGGTCTTACGCCGATTTAAGAGCGAAAGATTAGCAATTTCAATTTTCAAAAGTGTGATTTCCAAAGAGCAGTGCGCGTCCTCTCCGCGACACACAGTGGTCTTAAAATGACCCAAGTTTTTTCAAACATGTTTTTACCTATACTTAGCCAAATTTCACGCTCATACCCTCCAAAATATTTCCCAACACTCACAAAAACACTTGAGACATATTTTCACTCCCAAATTCAAGACTCAAAACTCTCTTACAGAACTAAGGATTCTCTTCAAGCTTCAAGCCTCCATCTTCAATCTTCACCAAGAACTTCCCCAAAGCTAAGGTAGGTGGTGTTGAACCATCAGGTCCTTTCACCCATGGTGCCTAAGCCTTCTCTTAACTAATATTGCATGATTTAAAGTTGTTTTTCATGTGAGTCTTATATATTGAGAAATTTACTGCAAAGTGATTTTAGCTCATGAATGTATAGTTGTTTTAGCATATGAATGTATAGTTGTTTTAGCATGTTTTGAGCTCTAAATCTTTGATCTAATGTTGGATTTGATAAGGCGTTTTGATTAGAATTTCTTGGGGTGTTGCAACGTGTTGATTGATGGTTTTATTGTAGATTTTCTTGCATGATTTCATCTCCAAACTGCATAGTCTTTTACCCCCATTACACACACACCCAAGTGTTTGATAAAATGTCCGGCTAGGGTTTCTTGTAGAATTGAAGGTCCAAAGTATGAGATATGATATAAATGACTTTATGATAATGAAATGGGCTTATGTACATGATGCATTCTATATGAAGTGTTGTAGTAGACCATTCCCGATCTGGGAGCCTAGTTGAGGGGTCAATGTCTCAACCACTGGGATGATGGGTGCTATCATCACTAAGCTAGTTGAGGCGTTAATATCTCAACCACTAGGGGTGCTATTATCACTAACCTTGATGACGGCCTAATACCTCACACACTAGGGTGATGGGTGCTATCATGACTAAACTTGATGAGGGGTTTGTACCTGCACACTAGGGTGATGAGTGCTATCATCACTAACCTTGATGAGGGGTTAATACCTCACACACTAGGGTGATGGGTGTTATCATGTCTAACCTTGATGAGGGATTTGTACCTTACACACTAGTGTGATGGATGATATCATCACTAACCTTAATGAGGGGTTAATACCTCACACACTAGGATGATGGGTGCTATCATCACTAACCTTGATGAGGGGTTTGTACCTTACACACTAGGGTGATGGGTGCTATTATCACTAACCTACCAAGGGTTTTATACTTTGAAAATCTAGCTTGGTCTATTCTTCACATATCATATCTTATATCAGTATGAGTTATTTAAGCATGTTCTACTCTAGCATTGATCATACATCTCATCTTGCTATGATATGCCTATTGCCTAAAGTTATGCATTTTGACTATCATGTCTATTTCTTGTTTCATTGCATCCCACATACTTAGAACATTCAAACGTACTAATGCATACTCTTGCGTACATGATATCATCACGTAGGAACCGGAGCCCAAGTTGATCATCCTCCTCCTCCACGTGGCTAGTCAGTGTTATTTCAAGCTAGTTGGTGTGTCCTCTATTTTGGAGACCTTGGTTTATGTTTTCCTCTTGCCTTATATTGAGACAATCTATTTTATGTTCTATTTTTACTATGAGGTGAGCCTGATTACTTTGTCTTGGCCCGGCTCTATCTATATATTTAGAGTTGTTTGTTGGACAAGTTATGTATCTGTGGTATGAGCTATGACTCCTTGGCCCTTATTGATGTTGTTTTGCAAGCTATCCCTTAGCCCCTTTGCCCTTAATCGTATTTTATGTTTATTACATGCTTCCACGACCAATGATTTGTGTAATGATAAGTTGAGAGGATTGTTTGGGGTTCCTTCGGGTTCCCCATTCGCTGTTTATACCTAGGCCCTAGGCTTGGATCATGACAGGAAGGCCAAATTAACACATGTCCGTGACAGCTGCGCATTGCGGCACTGTTGCAGATTTATTCTGGATAAGAAAATTTACGAAAAATGAAATTGCTAATCGTTTGTTCTTATATTGGGGTTAGACCCTTCTCCCCCAAATTTTGACCCCCTGAATAAGAATATGAAGTTGAATTTTTGATATCATGCACGAATTTTGAGATATATGGAGTTGATCATTCCGGGCAATTATAGGCACATTTTCGAGCATGTTTGGGGTCTTTTCATAGGTCCTAGTCTCATAGTAGATCTCAACACTTAGAAAAATGCGATTCCATATCTGGGCTCTATAAACCCCACTTATGACTCGTAGGCAACCTTACGAATCGTAAGGTTGGCTCGTAGTGTATGTGCCAACATTTAAGTCCTTACTTTTCCATCTACTAGGTATGACTACGAGTCATAGTAGTCACTATGACTCATAGGAATTCTTGTAAGCCTGCTTCAACAATTTTCCTCACATCTTCAGTTCTTAAGTTCCACATACAAACCAAACCTCAAAATACAGCAATTTTCAAAACATCACAACTGAACCAATGTCTTTAAAAATTTTAAAACAAACAACACATTACTACCTAAAATGTTCAATAACCAAACATACTTAAAACAAGCCAAAAATTATCAAAGAAACTTGGGTTGCCTCCTAAGAAGCGTCTTATTTAACGTCGTGACTCGACTTAGTCATCATCCATCATCAAAAATTATAAATGGCCCATACTTCACTGTTAAACTCATTCGGATGTTTCATCGATTGGCGGATATCAAACACGACCTCTGCATCATTGACCCTGAACCAAAGCTGACCCAAATCCATATCCACCAAGTCTCTCCCTATGGATAGAAATAGTCTTCCCAATAAAATAGGCACCTCAAAATCAACCTCGCAATCAAGTATCAGCAAAGTCTGCGAGATAGATGAATTTGTCAACCTTAACAAGCACATCAAGAAGTACTCCTTCCGACTTTATTATGGTTCAATATGCCATGATATATCGTATTCTTGTCAGAGTGGGAGTGCTAAGACCAATCTTTTTAAAAACGGCAAGAGGCATTAGATTGACACTAGCTCCGAGGTCACACAATGCTCTTGCGAATTTAACATCATCAATAGTGCAAAGGATGGTGAATGCACCGGGGTCTTCTCATTTTTGGACAAGGCATTTGGTCATGATCGCAATACATTATTGGAGCTCTTGCGAGAGCTCTTAGCTAAAAGTATGCTTCTTTGTCATCAAATCCTTCATATATTTGGCGTACCTGGGCATCTTCTTCAAAGCTTCTAGATGGATACTTGCTTCAACATCAATAGGAAGTGCTTGAATTTTCTCTCCTCTTCCTTTTCTTAAGGCTTTGAGGGAAAGTAGGAGGAGCTTTTGGAATTAAATTAATTTTTTTGTGCTCCCTCACTTCTTCTCTTTGTTTCCCCGCATTCCCCAAACCTTCTCTCTCAACCATCACTTCACCTCCAATACCCTTCTCACAAACATTATCAGCGATCACCGGCATAGTGGTATCTGAGGTGCATTTTCCACTCCTAGACATGACCACCATGCAATGCCCGTCATTCTTTGGATTTTGAAACATATTGCTTGGTAAGGTGTCTTTTTGGCGTTGGTTCAATTGTGAAGAGACTTTCCCAAACTGTTGTTCCAACTGCTTAATTGCCATACAATGAGACTCCATCTTTTGGTTAATGCTTCAAATATCCGATTCAATGTTTTCTAGGTATCATCTTGGTGGTCGGCTCTTTTCAACAACTTGTCAAACATCTCTTCAAACTTCGAGGTGTTTGGCACGACATCATAGTTGTGTGGTAGCACATAAGGACCACTCTTGTAACCATATCTTCTGCCCTATATGGCATTCGGCACTCTCTCTCTTTCATAGTTGCCTCCTGGGTTGTCCTTATAAGCACCATCAAGACTGTAGTTCTGACCTTGATTATTGGAACCTTGCCTCCAATAGTTCGAGTTGGACCCTTAGGGGTTGTTTTGGAAACCCGTTGCTTGATTACTCACGAAACAAGCATCTTCATCAAAGAATGGATCTTCATATATGGGAGCCTTAGGAGGTTGTTGGGTGACTATTTTGACACTTGCTTGGTTTTACTTCAAGACCAAGTCCATACTCGTGCGAAGTTGAGCAAGTTGCTCTATGATCTCTTCATTGACCTTTGTTTGCTCATTGTTGGTGTTGTGCACAAGAGGTTTTCATTGCACCTCGCTCTCTTTAACCCCATGCTCTATGTGTTTTAACCACTTGCTTCATCCTCGCGGCTATCAATGCAAAAGGTTGGTCAAGAAACATGCCTCCCATGATTGTGTTGGCGCAAGCTTGACTATTCTATTCAAGTGCCCGATAGAAAATCTCAACCAAGGCATCATCAACAATCTTATGTTCGGGAACCATCCGCAAGCATTTGGTGAATCTCTCCCATGTAGTACTAATAGAGTCACCCAGCAATTGCTCAAAATTATTTATTTGACCTTTGAGCTTATGCTTCTTTGACCTTGGGAAATATCTCTCTAGAAACACTCTCAGAAGCTTAGCCCAACTTTTTATTGTACCATGAGGAAGCTTAGATAGGCAAATAGCTGCATAACCAGTTAGGGACAATAGAAACACCCGCAAACCAACAGCATCAAGAGAAAGATTTTGTGTCCCATGACACTCTTGCAGATGAAGACAACATTATGAAGATGACAATAGGGATCTTTTGAAGGTAGCCTTGTGAACAACCTACCATTTTGGAGCATTTGAAGTAATCCACTTGATACTGAGAACTTAGTGTCTGCCGGTAATAAAGGCAACAATATAACACCAATAATGTCCATGGCCATAGGATTCAAATGATATTGGTTCCAACCATAAGCGTTCTCATTGAAATCCCTGAGTTGTGGCCTATCATCCCTCGAGGGTATATTTTTTTCTCTTCCCATATCGTCATTCATATTCATATCTTCCTTAACCATGATGTCCTCTTTCACTCAAGGCATTCTTCTAAAGAGTCTATGGATCTCCAAATTGATCGGAGCTAAGGGATTGCCTTGGCTCCTTGTGTTGGGCATACAACCTAGTACACCCTACAAATCAAATTAACAACAAAAATAAAAATAACAGTAAAATACAAGAGTCTAAAAATTAATACTAGAACTAACTAATAGTGAAATCAAGCAAAAACCTAGTTGTATTCCCCGGCAACGGTGCTATAATTTTTGATCTAATGTTCACACTCCATTAAGAAAGCAGTCACTATCAGCAATTAACCTAACGGGAAGTTAGGGTCAACACAGGGAATATAGGGCTTGACTACAAAAAATCACTCTTAGTCATTTCGAGGATCCATAACTAAAATCTCCAAATAGAACAAAACTAAAAAATAAAGACTATACTGACTATGTGAGAAAACACTCAAATTTAGGGACAACTCACGAATTGTGTTCCCCATGGTTCGTTGACTCAATTAACCTAGGCAACATAAATTAACCTAGGCAACATAACTCTAATTGGGAATTTACATGCATAATGATAACTTAGACTCATCCAACACTCTTGTGAAGGTGAAAGTCAAATTTCACCATGGCGCTTGGTCTCCAACATCAATCAAAATGAAAGTAAATAAACAATACATACAAAACCCCAATCATAGAAATGCATAAAGCCTAGGTTGTTTCAAGTCAACTACCCATGGTTCCCACAACCCCAAGTTGTGGGTGCTTAGCTATCATGGCTAAGGCAAAACCAACAATGATGCAAATAAATGACATAGTTGTGAATTTTAACAAATGTAGAGAAGAATAAAAGCACCACAAATTGCAAACCACAAGCTTTGATGAATGGAGAACGAACACAATGTGTGTCTTGCAATCCCCAAAAGTGGGTTTTCCAACTTGAAAGATAAAAATCTACTCTAAACCCTGGAAATATTCTAGAGAGAATGTTCAAAGTGTATTTTTTGAGATCCAAGTCTGGACTCCTCAAATAAACCCTAACATAAGGTATTTATAGTATTTATAATTTAACACTAAAAATTAAGTAGAAAAGATAGCTAGAAGCAAGTACGTCACACAGGTACGACTCGTAGGGTGACCTACGAGTCGTAATCAAGGTATCATATTAGGAACTTTACATTTTGGACTTGACTGTTACAACCTACTGTTATGAGTCATTGCTTGGCTATGACTCTTATGCTCCTCTCATAGTCTAGGCCTTCGGTTCTTGGTCTAAAATTTTTTCTCTCTATTTCTTGGTACGAACCCACCTATGCGAGTCTTAGAGAGATCTACGACTTGTAGAGTATCCCCGTGAGGATGACCTCCACTTGGCAGATTTCTAATTTTTGCTCACTGTTCCTTGCTACGAGATTTCGTACGACTCATAGCTAGGCTCGTATGTGTTGCACTTCAGTAAAATCTGCAACTTTCTCCCAAAAATCATGTCAACCTATCTTTTCTGCAGTAACACAAAATCACATAAAAACCATAACAAGTTGCATTAAGAACTCACAAAATCCCTTGTTTTAGGAATCAAATGTGCTGTATTTTGACAGCACATCAATCTCCCTTTAGAGGATAAAGCGGTCATTGTCAAGAAATAGAACTGAACAACGGTTATGGTCAAACCCACATGTAATACATAGACTCAAGAGAATTCGGTGATTGCAATTAGAGTAATTAACTGACTTACTTCCCCCAAGGGGGGAGGGTTTGCAATAATCAATGGAAAAATAAACTAACTAACACAAGGGAGAAATCAATACGGAGAAAAACTAGGGATTTGTGTTCCCCATGATTCCCTAACTCAGTATCACCAAATAATCTAATTCTTTTTTAGTTTGTAGCATGTATGATGGCAAGTTAAATTCACCAAGCCCTTTGGTCAAAGGTGAGAGGCAAATTCACTATGTGACTTGGCCTATCTCCATAGTGTGCATTACTAACCTTTAACTATTAGCCCTAGTACTACCTCCCCTTGGCCCAATTTGGTTGATTAGATGAGAACACATCAATCGAATCCTGTTAATTAATCTCTTTTCCTATTCATTACAACCTTGATCCAGTCATTAATACTAGGCGAGTTCTAATGTTTGCCACCATCAGAAAACATTGAAAATGAAGAAAGTTAATTAATACATGCATGCACACTTTCCAAGAATTATGAATTATCTGGTTTTACTTTGTTAGTTGTTCATGGTTCCCACACCCCTAGTTGTGGATTTAGCTACTCATGCTTTGTGTAGATATAAGAATCATGAATTTGAAGAACATAATTAAACACTTACAAAATAGATTAAGAACAAGCAAATCCAAATTCAAAAAGAATCACAAGATTAAAGATAAAATTCAAATACAAGTGTTCTCAAAGACTCTCCAATGTAATCTCACAATTTTTTCGCTCTAATTGCTGAGCTCTCAAAGTATTATGCGAAAACGTATGAAAAATAACCTAAAAACCAATTTATAATAAGTCAAATATAAGTCCTAAACATAATAGAATAACTAGTCGACACGCCATACAAAGGGATTTACGGGCCATCTTGCATTCCACAACCCGTAATTAGAGTCTCGTACACAGGTACTAGAAATTTGGACTTCAAGTCTACAACAACCCTTTATGACTTGTAAAGTAATTTATTGTAAAGGGGTTTCCTCTAGTGAATCTTCAGAAAGTCCCAACCTTTGATCATCAAGGCACGAACCATTTTCTATGACTCTTAAATCATTCCACGACTCGTCTGCATATTCATAGAATCAACTTCAAAAAATAGTCTCTTCTCATTGTACAAAACTCACTTCACGACCCGTAGAATGATCTATAGCACCTAAAGGGTCTCGTATATTAGCAAAAATTCAACAACTTCTCCAACTTTTCCCAAATCAAGGCCAAACTTTTAATCCTGCAAACACAACACAAAAACACATAAAACCATCTAACATTGCATTGAGAACATACAAAATCACAAGTTTTAAGCATCAAAAGTTTTGTATTTTGGTAGCACATCAACATCCTCAACTTAAAATTGTTGTTTGTCATCAAGGGACGGACTCAATCTATATAGATTATATAGTAATGCACATACCTCAAGCCAATTTCATACATCACATAGATCTCAAACTCAGATACCCACACTACCTTTTCAAATTAGAATTAGATAGCCATCTAGCAAACCAATACAGACTAGTGCGTCTAGCAATACAACTATGACAAGTGAGGTACTATCAACAATCCACAATCACAGAGGAAGTCTAGGTGCTAACAATGCAATACAACTGCCCTCACGGAAAGAAGTTCCATATATGACACTCAACGATGTTTCCATATATAACCTTGGGAATATACAAAATCACTCACTCTCATAAAAGATATTCATGCATCATGCCTAATACCATAGGCTTGACCCTATACTCATCAATAAGACATTCAATACTTAGACTAGGATTATTATAGGACTTTCTACACTTGTAACGTAGGCTCAAAGGTCTTTGGTAGGGTATTTTGGGAACATAGTGACTAGAGGCCCTCCCTGATACTGCATTTTTCAACACTTTTTCCCTACCAACTTTGTTGTTTCTATCACATTCTCCCTTTCTCCTATTTCAAGCTTTTCTAGGTGCTTTCTTTTCATTTTTTATCCTTTTGCCTTGCTTTTACACTTCATTTTTATTTTTAGCCCACAACTAATGCATCACTTATTTTTCTTGCACCCAATATATGATTAATCCCTTTTTCTCTATATCACTAACTACCCTCCTTATTTTTGTGTTTCACCCTTACCCCAACCACCCTTAACCTAGGATTTTGGACTGTGTTGAGGTGCACATTTTCCATTATTAAAACCAGGGCCACTTTTAGTTAACTACCCTCAACTTAGTCCTTTTACCTCAGTCAAGGTACAAAATGTTTAAGGAAGGACTAGGGCTAATTTCAAGATTTTAAAACTAATCAAGGCTAGGTTAATCAGGTTTTTACAAAGAATAGGTACAGGTTAGGCTCAAACATTAGCAACGAGGGATATAGTGCAATTTTGGTTGGTCATTTAGGCTAAGTGGACTATTAAGAACAAAGGCTTAGGGTCCTTTCCTAATCCAATTAATATATATCTTAGCTTAGAGTAACAAGGAAAGTTATGAATTAGCATACAACACATGAATCTAGCAAATTAAGCTCACACTAACATGGCACTTCCTACATTATCAACAAAAGACTCTCAGACCATGCTTTTCATCTCAATTTATACTCATTTATCAAAAAAAGCATTGTCACACACCTAAACATGTATGGTTGCTATCTAACTACTAATCAAAATTTTTGGTGGGTATCATCTTTAAACAAAAAACACAAAAACATGTTATATGCCACAGGTATTACTATTATATGCTACACATACAATCTAAACATCCTAAACATGCTAGTTCGATAGAAAGTAAATATCCACGGTGAAAAAGAACATAAGCAAGAAAACCTCGGGATAAAAAATTCGAGTGCTTATTAACTCAAGCTACTAAGACTTCAGTAAAACCCATGACAACCCACACTCCATCGAAACAGATATTCATTATCCCCAATGCATAAAATAAAAGCAAAATAAAACATAAAAGGGTCAAAGATCATACCTGGGCGCCTAAGCACCAGTGCGTAGTTGAGTCTGACCAGCCTCCTTCTATTGGGTAGTCTCCTTAGTAGTAGCACTCTTTCTGGATGGCCAACACCCCTCATGCTCTAATTCTCTCGATCCTGTCGTCTCTCCTCCTCCTGGCTCAATCTCCTCAAGACAAGATCGAGCTCCTCCTTATTTGTAAGCCTAACAGGAAAGCATATATCATCTGGGACATTATCCTCTTTATGGGGCATTTTCCCATAGGAAGACTAAATGGGTTTGTCCAGAGAAAAAAGATCCATAAACATCACTGGGGACGTCGTCTCTGGTAGTGCAACCATTGCTGCCAGTGTTGTTGTCATGTCAGCAAAGAGTCACTAGACCTCCGTTTGGATGGCGGACAAGTCTAATTGTCGGGCCTCACTCAAGCTCCATTGTACCCTCGCCTCAAAGGTGTCAATGCGAGCATCTATTGTGGAGAGACAGTCCTGATAGTAGCATCCACGAATGCCTACATATGACCCTCCGAGTCTAAAATGTCCTGGCAAACCTATGGGCAAATTTCATGAACAAATTGAGTCAAATGCAACTCAGTGTGAGATAACCTCTGCGCCATGGCCTGTACAGATGCAGCAGACACATAAAACATATCCATAGGGATAGCCTGTAAAGTTGTGGCCTGTGGTATAGG
>JAPFFP010045865.1:0-11360 GCA_026153255.1 Solanum medicagineum | reverse complement strand
ACCAAAATTTACCCACATCTTTGAGTTGGTAGAAAGCTATCTTAAGTCCCTTAATTTCCGTAGCATGCATATCGTTCAAGTTCTTTGATATCTGATTAATGATGTTTTGAGGATCCTCTTTGTCACGAACTAAGCCTAGTGTCTAGACATGACATGGCGAATGGGAACCCGAAGGAACCTCAATCAAGCCTCTTAACATATCATTACACATCCTTAGTCGCGAAAGCAATAAAACAAAAATAAGAGGTAGTAAAAGCGGATACAGGGCTAAGAGGCATCCTTCGTATCATAAAACATCAAAAGAAAGGGAGCCAAGCTTATAGCATCATTACGTAACTTGTCCAACAACACCTCTAAACATAGAACTTAGCTAGGGCCAAGACAAGCAATTGGGCTCACCCTCATATTCAAGCATACAATAAAGAGAAGAGAGTCTATAAATAGCATAAATCAAGAGAAGTATGTCCTCCAAGTTGAGGACTCACCAATAGGTTTGAGAGATATTGCACTAGCCATGTGGAGGAGGAGGATGATCAAGTGGGGCTCAGGTCCCTACATGGTAACATTATGTAGGCATAGATTATGTATTAGTTCGTTTGAATGTACTAAGTATGTAGGATACAATGCTACAATAGATAGGCAACATAATCAAAATACATAATAAGGCAATGAATGAGCATATAGCAATATAGCACGCAAGAATGATACTTGAGGTAAAACATGCTTATATAGAACATATTACAAGTGTAGTAAGAGACCCACATTACGATGAATTGTCTCACCCTACTATCCATGGTGATTGAGGTACCAACGCCTTAATTGGTAGATGGTGGTTAAACCCCGCCATCCATGGTGATTAATGTATCAACCCCTCAATTAGTTGATGGTGGTTACACTCCACCATCCATGGTGATTGAGGTATCAACCACTCAATTGGTTGATGGTGGTTACACCCCGCCATCCATGGTAATTGAGGTATCAACCTATCAATTGGTTGATGGTGGTTACGCCCCGCTATCTATGGTGATTGAGATATCAACCCCTTAGGTGGTTACACCACGCCATTAAAAGTGATTGAGGTATCAACCCTCAGTTAGTTGATGTGGTTACACCCCTGCATCCATGGTGATTGAGGTCTAGCACCCCCTCGACTAGGTGTGGTCAACTTGCAACACTATAGATATATTTTATGAAATCAACACATATATCTCTTCCTTTCATCATCATAAAGTCATTCAAGTAATAAGCCATGTAATGAGTCATCAATAGCTCAAGAACCCTAAACTAGACATTTTATCAAACACCTGGTTGGTGTGTAATGCTAGTTTTAAAACATGTAATTCAAGAGTGAAATCATGCAAGTAAATGTAATTTAAAACCACCCAACAACACTTGGTAGTACCCTCATGCAATATACATGAAAACCTTTCATCAAATCTCAAGATAGATCAAAGATTCATAGCTTAAAACATGCATAAACAGTCACACTTTCACAAAATCCAAACGTAGTTCATAGTCAAATTCAAACTAGAAGACCCATAAGAAAAATCAACTTGGAAACATGTAATTTAGGTAAAAAGGAAGCTTAGGCACCATGGTGAAAGAACCCAATTGTTGTAATCCACATACATTGACTTTGTAGAATATATTGATGAAAATTGGAATGGAGACTTGAAGCTTGTGTGATTTCCTTATCATCCGTAAAGAGATTTGACACTTGAATTTGGGTGAACTATTTGTCTATGTTTTTGAGAGAGTATTGGTGAATGTCTAGTATGATATAGTATTGAAATATGGCTAAGTATATATATTTTCACGTATGGGAAGAGTTAGGCCTGTGAACCAAGAGCGTTGGACCGAAACAACAATACACTCTAGAAAATACACAGAGGCGTGCCCTTGGCGTGTTGCGCCGTTCGCACGAAAATCTCTTTGGAAATCGCACTTTGCAATTTTCAAATGTCATTACGATTGCTTAAAAATTAAGTTAGACCCATTACCCACTCAATTTTGCCTTCTAATCAAGCATATGAAGTCGGATTTTGATATCAAGTACGGATTTAGAGATATATGAAAATTATGATTTCGGGCACTTTCGAGGCACATTTTTGGGCACTTTTTGGGGTTGTTTCAATATCTTCCCCTTTGAAACTTTCCCCCAAAAATGTCAAAGAAGTGTACATAAGAAGAGTAATCATGAAGGAATCAGACCCAACAAGAATGCATCAACAAACTTAAATACCATTTTCAAAATCTCAATCATAAGTGTAAAAATCACCATGAACTTGTCAACATAATGAGACATTAAATCATACAGAAGACTTAGAGTTAGTACCTTATCCTAGAATGGAATGGAAGAGATAGGGATATCACTTTTGCATGTTCGCCTCGGCTACCATGTAGCACCTTCGACATGTTGATTCCTCCAAAGGACCTTAACGAAAACCACATCCCTTGTTCCTCAATCTCTTCACTTTGTCCATCCAAGATCTCTACTAGAACTTCTTCATAAGACAATTTGGCTTCAATAACACCCACAACATCCAATGGTACAGTAGCATTCCGGTCGCTCACACATTTCCTCAACATGGACACATGAAAGATCGGATGAACCAAGTCCATTTCACTAGGCAATTCCAAAGCATAGGCCGCGTTACCAATACTCCTAATCACCCTATAAGGACCAACATATCTTGCATTCAATTTACCCTTTTTACCAAAATGAACCACACCATTCATGGGTGAAACTTTCAAATAGACCCAATCACCAACTCTAAATTCAAGCTTCCTTCTCCTCACATCAGCATAGGACTTTTGAAGACTTTGGGATGTTTTCAACCTTTCCCTAATCAACCTCACCTTATACTAGCCTCCAGAGCCAAATCCAGACCCTACAATACCACTCCTCCCACTTCAAGCCAACCAACCGGTGATCTATAATGCCTACCATAGAGGGCCTCAAAAGGATCCATACCAATGCTAGAATGATAGTTATTATTATAAGCAAACTCAATCAGTGGAATATGATCATCCCAACAACCCTTAAACTCCAAAATATAAGCTCTAAGCATATCCTCAATAGTTTGGATAGTTCTTTCGGCTTGGCCATCCGTTTGAGGGTGAATGACAGTACTAAGCTTTACCTTAGTTACAAGAACTCTTTGGAAGGACTTGCAAAAGTGAGAAGTGAATTGAGCAGCACAATTTGATATGATAGACAAGGGAACCCCATGCAATCTGATCAACTCAAGAATGTACAATTTGGCATTGTCTTCGGCCCCATAAGTAGCCTTAATCGATACAAAATGAGCCGACTTTGTCATCCTATCAACAACAACCCAAATAGAATCAAAACCCTTTCTAGTCTTAGCCATCCCAACAACCAAATCCATGTTAATTCTTTCCCACTACCAAGTAGGAATCTCAATATTGGGTTAGGCCACCTAGACTTTGATGTGCGACTTTGACTTGTTGACAACTATGGCAAATATCTTTCTTCCTACCTCTCCACCAAAACACATCTCCCAAATCTCTACACATATTTGTAGAACCCTGATGAATAGAATAAGGAGAGTTATGAGCCTCATCAAGAAGCTTCTCTCTCAAATCATCAACACTAGGCACACACAACCTACCTGGGTACCTAAGGGCACTATCTCCTCATTGGGAGAAAATCTCCACCTTGCCCTCTCTCACCAAAACCTTCAATTCTAACAAGAAATGGTCAAGATCTTGCTTTGCTTTTACCTCATTAACCAAAGAAGATTTTGAACCATCAATAACCACAACACCACCATTGTCAACCTCTTCCAACCTATCCCCCAATCTAGCTAACCGATAAACCTCCCTAGCAATGTACTTTCCCCATTTATCAACATGGGTTAGGCTACCCATAGACACCCTACTCAAAGCATCTACCACAACATTAGCCTTACCGGGATGATAATGCACACTCACATCATAATCCTTAAGAAGCTCTAACCACCTTCGTTGCCTCAAGTTGAGATCTTTTTAAGTGAACACATATTGGAGACTCTTATGATCGGTAAATACATCAACATGCATCCCATATAAATAATGATCGGCAAATTTTCAAGGCAAATACCATGGCAGTCAATTAATAATCATAAGTAGGATAATTTTTCATGCACCTTATGTTGCCAAGAATCATAGGCTATTACCTTAAAATTTTGCATCAACACACAACCTAAACAAATCCTGGATGCATCATAAGACACAACAAACCCTTCCAACCCTTCTAGTAGAGACAAGATAGGAGCGTACATATACTTATCCTTCATGTTTTGGAAACTCCTTTCACGCTCATCGATCCACACAAACTTTGCCTTCTTTTAAGTCAACTTAGACATGGGAGAAGCAATAGAAGAGAACCCATGCACAAGCCTCTGGTAGCAACCTGCTAAGACCAAAAAGCTTCTAATATCCGATGGAGTCAATAGTCTAAGCAATTTCTAATCACATCCGTTTTCTTAGTATCCACTTTAATACCATCCCCTGACCCCACATAACCTAGAAAGGCAACTTCTTTCAACAAAAATTCACATTTCTGATACTTGGCAAACAACTTCTCTTACCTCAATTTTTGCAATACCACCCTAAAATGATTTACATGCTTCTCCTCACTATAAGAATAGATCAAGATATCATCAATGAAGACCACCACAAACAAATCAAAGGTAGGGTTTAAAGACCCTATTCGTAAGATATATGAAGATAGCTGGTGCATTGGTCAACCCAAAAGACATAACAAAAAATTCATAATGCCCATACCTAGTATGGAAGGCCATCTTGAGAATGTCACACTCCCTCACCTTCACTTGATGATACCCGGATCAATGATCAATCTTATAGAAGTGACTAGCCCCTTGAAGTTGGTCAGACAAATCATCAATCCTTTGTAGTTTATGGTGGCCCCATTAAGTTACCGGTAGTCAATGTACATTCCAAGAGTCTCATCCTTTTTCTTCACAAACAACTGTGGTGCACCCCATGGTGATTGGATGGGCCTAATAAAACCCTTCTCCAAAAAATTCCTCAATTGCTCCTTCAACTCCTTTAAGTCTGTCGGGGCCATACGGTAAGGGGGAATAGTAATGGGTTAAGTATCGGGAAGGAGTTCTATGCCAAACTCTATTACCCTCAGGAGTAATACCGGGAAGTTCATTTGGGAAGACATCAAGGAAATCATTTATCACCAGAACCGACTCTATAGGAAGGACCTTGGACTCAACAACACTAACCCTCACAAGATGATAGAGACACCCCTTAGAGATCAACTTTTGGCCTTTAATACAAGAGATAAACCAACCCTTGACCACCACATCATGACTCACCCACTCAAGGATGGGTTGATTTAGAAATTAGAATTTGATCCTATGGTTTCTACAATCAATAGAGGCATAATATGCATGCAATCAATCCATCCCAAGAATGATATCAAAATGAACCATATCTAACTCAACATGATAACAAGGCAATATTTTATGCAAGAGGCAAATGGAACAATTTCTGTAGACCTTTCTAGCAATAATAGATGCACCAATAAGTGTAGACACCTCATAAGACTCTCACAACCATTCGAGTTCAACATGAAACTTTTTTGCAATAAGGGGAGTAACAAAAGAAAGTGTCGCATCCGGGTCTATCAATCCATACACATAACAATCAAAGATGTTTAACATACCGGTGATGACATCGGGCACCTATTAGTACTTTCCATCCCTTGAAGTGCATAGAATCGATTGTGCCTTGGGGCACCACCTTGTTGGCCTCTTCTTCCAAATAGAAGTGCATTAGCATGCCAGGCCTTGTGGATAAACATCCTTACCCATGTTTTGATTTTTAGGATAATAAATCTTCTTGTGACCCACTTTTCCAGAACTATAGCAAGCATTATTATCCCTAAAACATGGGCCAGCATGGCCTCCACCCCATTTTGGACATATAGCAATAGGCCACGCAGCTGCATCAACTTGGATCCTTGGGTTGTCATTGGGAAACCTCATATTAGGAGTATGAGAAGACCCTTAGCCTTGATAAAACATGCCACCATTGGGAATTTGGAACTTACCATCAAAGCAGGCTAATGTACTATCAAAATATAGCATATTTGATTCCTAAGACAAGGAATTTTGTTAGTTCTTAATGCTACTTCTTATGTTTTTTATGTGTTTTTCTGTTGTCATTGCAGAAAAGGTAGGTTGACATGATTTTGTAGGAAAATTACATGTTTTTCTGCAGCATAGGACATACGAGCTCACCTATGAGTCATAGCCTAAGCTACGAGTCTTATGGTAATCTTGTAGCAAGAAACAGAGATCAAAAATCAAAAATCTGCTAAGTGGAGGTCAGGCCTACGAGGCCATCCTATGAGTCTTAGGTCTCACTACGACTTGTGTAAGTGGACTCCTAGCAGGAAATAGAGAGCGAAAACTTTGGACCAAAAAATTGAAGGCCTAGACTACGAAAGAAGCATACGAGTCATAGCCCAAGCAACGAATCATACCAATGGGTCATAGCAATTGATCCCAAAATGCCAAGAACCTAATACTAGACCCCGTTTATCAATTGTAAATCACCATACGAGTTGTACTAGTGAGGTGTACCAGCTGCCAGTTGTCTTTTCTGTGTAATTTTTTGGGTTAATTTGTAAACATTGTAAATACTTTAAGTTAAGATTACAATTAGAGAAATCCCAGATTGTGAACGTTGAATGTGCCTTTTAATATTCTCTCAGGAATATTCTAGAGTTTTAGAATAGATTTACATTTTCTCTTGAAAACCCACTTTTTGGTATTGCAAATCTTGCTTTGTACTCATTATCAATCTATCAAGCTTGTGGTTTGCAACTTGTGGTGTCGTTACTCTTCATAGCATTGGGTAAAGTTCTCAACTATGTCTTGTATTTACATTTTTGTTTGTTTTGCCATAAGTAGCTAACAACCCACAACTTGGGATCGTGGGAACCATGGCTAGTTGACTTGAGATCACCCAGGTCTACTGCATTTCTACGATTGGAGTTTTGCATGTATTGTCTATTTCTCTTCATTATGATTGTTGTTTGGTGGTGGCCAACACAAAACCCCGCCTACTATCACTGTCCTGACCAAGGTATTGACAAATAGGAAAAGGGAAGTAGATAACAAAATTTGATTGATGTGTTCTCGTCTAATCAATCAAACCTGACCAAGGGGAGATTGAGTAGGACAATAGATAACGGTTAGTTGGCACACCATGGTTGCCGACTAAGTGACATGGTGAAATTCGATATTCCCCTTCACAAGAGGGATGGAAGAACCTAAGTTACCATCCTACATGCGAATTTCCAATTGTCATTACATTGTGTATGGTAATCGAGTCAACTAACCATGGGGAACAGAATTCCCAAGTTGTCCCAAAATTAAGTGTTTTCTTGCGTCATAGTATAGTGTTTATTTTTATTTTTGTTCTTGAATGACAAATCTATCCCCCTCCCTTTAGAAGTTTTAGTTATATATACTCTAAGTTATTAATAGTGAATTCTTGTAGTCAAACCCTTTATTCCCTGTGGATTCGACCCTAACCTTCGGTTAGGTTAATTGCTGATAGTGACTGCTTTCTTATTGGAGCGTGAGCATCATGACGGGCCCTCTTTTCCTCATGACCCCTTCTATTCCTCAATTTCTCCCCCTCCAATTATTTTGCATTAGTCATCAAACAGGACAAATCCATGTCACTAGTCAACATAGTGGACTGGCACTCCTCATTCACCCATCACAAACTTATTCATTCTAGACCCCTGCTTATTTATTCTAGATCTCGGAAACACCCATCACAAACATATTCATTCTAGATCTCGGGTCGGTAACCAAGTGTGGAGCATATTCTGAGAGTTAGTTGAACATGAAGGCATACTCCCTTACACTCATAGACCCTTGATTCAAATTTGTGAACTTCATCATTTTGGCCTCCCTAAGCTCAAGTATGAAGAACCGGTTAAGGAAAGCCACCTTAAACTCCTCCGTAGAATCACATTGTTATTCCTCTTCTCCTCCTTCCATTGAGTGTACCCTATTTGAGCCACCCCCTTAAGTTGGTAAGCCGCCAATTCCGCCTTCTCTTCCGAATTCACATCCATGATAGCCAACACTTTGTAAACCTCATCAATAAATTCTTGAGGGTCCTTATCCACTTTAGACCCATTGAACTCCTCTGGGTTCATCTTCATAAAATCCCTCACCCGTGATTCTGGAGTAGGAGCATGAGGGGCTTGGGCCCCTTCGTTGACTTGATTAGTCATGACCTAAGCTAGCAAAGTGAGAGCATCCCAGAGCTCACCATGAGCCATTTGTTCTTTAGGTGTGTGGGATCTTCATCCTCTTATGTTAGGCATGATCTAGCATAACAAAAAATAATTATTGGGGGGGACTTACCTTAATTTCTGTAGCACAACATAGAGTAATAAGAAGGGAAACATTTCCTAGAACATCTCATAGCCTCTTACCCATAGTTGTGGTGCACAATACAACCATGAATAAGACTCTAATCGACATGGTGTGTTGGATGCCGAGGACCATTAACAATGTCGTGCTTTGATATAAAGTTTGTCAGGACCCAAGCCTAGGGTCTAGACGTGACATGGCGAATGGGGAACCCGAAAGAACCCCAATCAAGCCTCTTAACAAATCATTACACATCCTTGGCCGCGAAAGAAATAAAACAACAATAAGAGATAGTAAAGCGGGGGATACGCGGCTTAAGGACATCCTTAAAATCACAAAACATCAAAAGAGTCAAGATTATAGCATTATTACATAACTTGTCTAACAACACCTCTAAACTTAGAATTTAGCGGGGGCCAACACAAGAAAACGGGCTCATCCACATAGTAAAGCATACAATAAAGAGAAGAGAATCTATACATAGCATAAATCAAGAGAAGTATGTTCTCAAAGTTGAGGACTCACCAACTTTCTTGGAGAGATATCGCATTAGGGACGTGGAGGAGGAGAATGACAAAGTGGGGCTCCGGTCTCTACATGGTAACATCATGTAGGCATAGAGTATGCTATAGTGCATTTGAATGTACTAAGTATGTAGGATTGCAATGCTACAATAGATAGGCAACATAATACAAATGCATAATAAGGCAATGAATTAGCATATAGCAATGTGACATGTATGAATGATACTTGTTGTAAAATATGCTTAAATAGAACATATTACATTTGTAGTAAAAGACCAGTATTATGATGGATTGTCACACTCTACCATCCATGGTGATTGAGGTATTAACCCCTCAATTGGTTGATGGTGGTTACACCCCGCCATCCATGGTGATTGAGGTATCAACCTATCAATTGGTTGAAGGTGGTTACACCTCGCCATCTATGGTGATTGAGGTATTACACCCTCAATTGGTTTATAGTGGTTACACCACGCCATTAATGGTGATTAAGGTATCAACCCCTCAATTAGTTGATGGTGGTTACACCTCGCCATCCATGGTGATTGAGGTCTAGCACCCCCTCAACTAGGTGTGGTCAACTTGCAACACTATAGATATATTTTATGAAATAAACACATATATACCTTCCTTTCATCATCATAAAGTCATTCAAGTAATAGGCCATGCATTGAATCATCAATAGCTCAAGAACCCTAAACTGGACATTTTATCAAACACCTAGTAGGTGTGTAATGCTAGTTATAAAACATGCAATTCAAGTGTGAAATCATGCAATTAAATGTAATGTAAAAGCACCTTTACAACACTTGGTAGTACCCTCATGTAATATACATGAAAACCTTCCATCAAATCTAAAGATAAATCGAAGATTCATAGCTTAAAACATGCATAAAAAGTCACACTTTCACAAAATCCAAACATAGTTCTTAGTCAAATTCATTATAGAAGACCCATAAGAAAAATCAACTTGGAAACATGTAATTTAGGTAAAAATGAAGCTTGGGAACCATGGTGAAAGGACCTAATGGTCAAAACCCACATAGTTTGACTTTGGAGGATTTCTTGATGAAGATTGGAATGGAGACTTGAAGCTTGAGTGATTTCCTTAACATCTGTAAAGAGATTTGACACTTGAATTTTGGGTGAAATATTTGTCTAAGTTTTTGAGATAGTATTGGGGAATGTCTAGTATGATATGGTGTTGAAATATGACTAAGTATAGATATTTTCACATATGGGAAGAGTTAGGCCCATGACCCAAGAGCCTTGGACCGGAAAAACGAAATAGTCAACAAAATACACAGAGGCGCGCCCATAGCGCGTCGTGCCTTGGGTGCCAAACCTCTCTGGAAATCGCATTTTATGATTTTTAAATTTCAATACGATTGCTCAAAAATTGGGGTTAGATCCATTTCACACTCAATTTTTCCCTTTGAGCAAGAATATTAAGTCAGAATTTCGATATCACTCATAAATTTTGAGAATGGAAATTACGATTCCGGGCATTTTTGAGGCACATATTTAGGCACATTTTGGGGTCGTTTCTCTCTTCAACCTATGAAATTGTGATGAATTGCGGACTCATGCTTAGAAAATCTCTGATCATTGTATTAGTGGATAATTCTTGAAAGCTTGAGCTAGGAGCTGCAGAACTTTGGTTAGTGATCTAAGCAGCTGGCAACTGTGTGAGAATTGATATAGCTCGCTAAAAATTAGCCTAATAAGTAGGGGTAAGTTGAGTAATAGGTGTTTAAGGAGCCTTAGTAGACCATGCAGGTTGGCCCCTTTTCCTTGCTACTATATATGAAGGAATCTTGGGTGGTGAAGCCTCAATGCTGATTGTGTTTCTCCATGTAGTAGTGCACTTAGGAAGCATTATCTATAAATGCATAATGCATGATTTAGAAGGGAATTTCATAAAGTTAAAATCTATTGCACGAACTTAGAGTATGAAAGAAGCAAGACAATTGCTAATGTCCTATAGCCTTTTTATTATAAATGTGTTGTACGACACATCCAAAATCAAGACTCTACTATACATGGTTTGAAAGACACCTTAGGAATCTTGAACTCAGTGTTGTGATACCATGTTTTTTATTCACCAAGTATATAACCTAGGAGTGACCAGTAATCCAGAACTATTATCAGTCTAAAATGAACCACTTGGTCTGGTTACTCAATCAATCAACGAAAGACTCAATGCAATCAAAAGACTACAGTTAAATGGGCTATTGAATCAACATTTTAGAATAATATCAACTTAGCAGAATAATGATAACTCAATGTCTTAACTCAATTTAATAATGATAGTTTTCAAATAGACATAACACGGAAACAATAAACTCTATTCTAACTTTATTTAACTTGTCTATGCAGCCTTTATAAACTTATA
>JAPFFP010045864.1:0-11361 GCA_026153255.1 Solanum medicagineum | reverse complement strand
AATTTTAGCGTCATTTGTCCTTTTCATATCTTGTTTCTCTTGAATTGTACCAATATTGTAAGGTGTGGGGTGTTACAGTAAAATATTTGACGAAGTGTTTGAATGAGTATTGGAGAATATTTAGAATGATATGAGGGTGAAAAATGGCTAAGTATAGGCATTTTCACATTTTGGAAAACTTAGGCCCAAGACTTAAAAGTCTTGGACCAAGGTAAAAACTGAACAAAAAAATGCACTTGTACGCGCCCTTGGAGTGTCACGCCAGGGGCGCGAAAAGCTTTTCAGAATTTATTTTTTGTAAAATTAAAATTGCTAATCATTTTCTCTTAAATCGGGGTTATACCCATTATCCACTCAACATGACCCCCTGAACAAGAATATGACGTTGGATTTTCTATATCGCGCATGAATTTTGAGATATATGGAAATTATGATTCTGGGCACTTTCGAGGCACATTTTTGGCCACTTTTTAGTGTCATTACAGCTATTCCATTCTAGGTAGACCCAAGGCAAAGACCTCAAATATTGCGATCACAATTATTGTTCTGGTTTACCATCGCCCTACATCTATGTTATTTGATCCTGGCTCTACTTATTCATATGTATGCTTATTTCTCTATGGGGTTCAAGTTGCCCTGTGATTCCATGTGTGTGCATGTCCATGTTTTGATACTAGTAGGAGATCCCTTAGTAGTAGATCAGGTGTACCGATCCTATCTTGTTATTTTTGTGGGCTATGAGACTTGGGTATATCTGATTATATTGGATATGGTAGGTTTAGATGTTATAATAGGTATGGATTGGGTATCACCATATCGTTTTATTCTTAATTGTTATACCAAGACTGTTAACCTAGCCATGCTAGGTAGATTGAGGATATAGTAGACGAGTTCGAAGGGCTCTTATTCTAGTAAAGCGATATCTTATATTCGAACCCAAAAGTTGATTGATCGAGGGTATTTGGCTTACTTAGATTTTATTCATGATAATTGTTGAGTCAACTTCTATGGAGTCGATTCTGTGGTTTGTGAGTTTTCGGATGTGTTTCCTACTGATCTATTAGGAGTCCCTCCTGATCGGGACATTGATTTTGCTATTGACCTTGAGCCAGGCACTAAACCCATTTCTATCACTCCTTATCGAATGGCTCCAGCTGAATTAAAGGAGTTAAAAGGGTAGCTCTAGGATCTATTGAGGAAGGGCTTCATTCACTCTAGTGTTTCACCATGGGGTTCCCTAATCTTGTTTGTAAAGAAGAGGGATGGATCTATGAGGATATGTATTGATTATAGACAGCTGAACAAAGTGATTGTCAATAAAAAGTACCCGTTTCCCTGTATAAACGACTTATTTGATGAGCTCCAGGAAGCACCCCTATTTTCTAAGATTGACTTGAGGTCTGGGTATCATCAGCTTCGAATTCGCCTATCAGACATACCCAAGACATCCTTCCGGACTAAGCATTGCCACTATGAGTTTCTGGATATGTCCTTTGGTTTGACTAATTCCCCTGCAACATTTATGGAGTTGATAAATGGGGTGTTCGGACTGTATCTGGATTCATTCATGATTATGTTCATCGATGATATCTTGGTCTATTCCAAGACTGAGGAAGACCATGTGAGGCATTTCAGAATTGTACTCCAGAGGCTCTGGAGGAGAAGTTGTATGCAAAGTTCTCCAAGTGTGAGTTCTTTTGATTGCAGTAGCATTCTTGGGGCACGTAGTGTCTAAGGAGGGTATTCGAGTTGATCCAGCGAAGATTGAGGTTGTTCGGGGCTGGACTAGGCCTACCTCAGCTATACAGATTCATAGTTTTATGGGCTTGGCTAGCTATTACCTCCTCTTTGTTCAGGGTT
Source organism: Solanum medicagineum (assembly GCA_026153255.1). Taxonomy (NCBI): domain Eukaryota; kingdom Viridiplantae; phylum Streptophyta; class Magnoliopsida; order Solanales; family Solanaceae; genus Solanum; species Solanum medicagineum. The sequence goes on along the minus strand of JAPFFP010045864.1, from coordinate 9,501 downwards.
TCTCCACTGAAAAGGCTTACTCAGAAAAATATAGCATTTCATTGGTCCGATGAGTGTGAAGAGAGCTTCCAAAAGCTCAAGTTATTGTCTACTACAGATCTTATTCTGACATTGCTAGAGGGGGTGTTGATTTCACTGTTGATTGAGATGCCTCGAGAGTGGGGTTAGGTGGTGTATTGATGCAAAAAAGGGAGGTTATTACTTATCCCTCTAGACAGTTGAAGGCCCATAAGAAGAACTACCCCACCCATGATTTAGAGTTGGTTGCGGTTGTATTGTGTTGAAGTTATGGCCTCACGATCTATATGGAGTCCATTACGAGATGTTTACTGATCATATGAGCCTATAGTATATCTTCAGTCAATGGGATCTAAATCTAAGACAAAGAAGGTGGATTGAGCTTCTAAAAGATTATGACTTAACTATTCTCTACCACCCCGGGAAGGCCAATGTAGTGGCTGATACATTGAGTAGAAAGGCTTTCAGCATGGATAGTTTAGCAGCTATCCGGGTTGAGGACAGACCGTTGGCTAGAGATGTTCATAAATTGGCTAATGGGTTGGTGAAGTTACAGATTTCACAGCAGGGTGGAGTACTTGCTACTATGAGGCCCACTCATCGTTGATGGATAAGATTTGTGAGAGAGTTTGAGGATGAGAAGTTATGTATTATTAGGGATAAAGTGACTAGAGGTAAAGCTAGGGAGGTAGTGCTTGATTCTGATGGTGTTTTGAGGATTGGGAGCCGCATCTATGTCCCTAAGGTGTATGATTTGATTAAAGAGGCTTATTGTGCTAGATATTCCCTTCATCCAGGGATAGCAAAGATGTACTATGATCTGAGTTAGCATAATTGGTGACCTAGTGTAAAGAGAGATGTTTCAGAGTTTATATCCAGGTTCTTGACATGCCATCAGGTCAAGTGTGAGAACTTGAGGCCAGGTGGAGAGTAACAATGGATGCCCATTCCCGAGTGGAAGTGGGAGCTTATTACTATGGACTTCGTGGTTGGCTTACCTCCTACTGTCGGGGGTTTTGACTCTATTTGGGTAGTAGTTGATCATCTGACCAAGTCTTCCCACTTCATTTTGGTCAAAATAAAGTATACAACTAAGAGATTAGCCCATCATTATATTTCAGATAGTGAGACTTCACAGGGTCTCGATGTCTATTGTATCAGATCGAGGCTCATTGTTTACTTCGCACTTTTGGAGAGCTTTACATCTACAACTTTTCAACCCCAGACTGATGGCCAGTCCGAGAGGACCATTCAGGTAGTAGAGGATATGCTCTGAGCCTGTGTTATTAATTTTGGGGCTATGTAGGACCAACATTTGACCATAGCGGAGTTTACGTAGAATAACAGTTATCATTTTAGCATTCAGATGGCTCTTTTTAAGGCCTTGTATGGTCGAAGATGCAAATCACCCATAGGTTGGTTTAACACAGTAGCGGTGGTGATTATGGGTGTTGAGAGATGATCTTGATCAGGTTTGATTGATTTAGAGGAGATCGGTGACAACCCAAAGTCATTAAAAAGCTATAATGATAGGCAAGTTCGATCTTTAGAGTTCATGGTTGGTCATATGGTTTTGTTGAGGGTCTCACCTTTGAAGGGTGTTATGAAATTCGAGAAGATAGGCAAGATTATTTCAAGGTTTATTTGCTCTTTTGAGATCCTTGATAGAGTGGGAGAGGTGTCTCATAGAGTTGCTTTTCCACCCACCCTGTTTTCAGTCCATCCTGTATTCCATGTTTCGATATTGCGGCGTTATATTCCGGATGAGTCTCATGTGATTTCTATGGATTCCAGTGAGTTGAGCCGTGATTTGACTTATGAGGAGCAGTCGGTAGCTATTTTGGACAGGCAGTGAGGAGGTTGAGGACTAAGAAGATCACCTCAGTAAAGGTCCAGTGGAACCATAGGCCCGAGAGAGAGGCTACATGGGAGATAGATACAAATATATGTACCTAGTACCCTTAGTTATTTGAACCTTTAGGTCTGTCCATTATCTCATGTTCGAGGATGAACATTGTATTTGATAGTGGATGATGTAATGATCTCGAGGGTCATTTTTGGTATTTTTTACTAAATTACCATTTTGCCCCTCCCGAAAGTTTTCTTGGGTCATTTTTTTGGAAAGTCCAAAAGTTGGATTTTGAAAATATTGTAAAAATTTGGAGTTTTGCACAAAAAAGAGTTTTAAAAGGCTTAAAGTTGGAAATTTTGAGTTTTATGGTCATTTTGAGTTTTGAGTGTCGAAATTTGATTCCATCAATTCCGAAATGCCGAATCTGGTCTAGGAGAACTTGCAAAACTGAATTTGGAGTTACATGGAGATTTTAGGCCCAACGTTGCATTTTCAATTCATTTTGGATCATAGGTTTGACTTTGGTCAACTTTCGGGGTTCGGGAGCTCGTATCATAATACCGCCAGTTCCAGTGGTTTCGGGTGGTGAAACTAACGCTAGAAATGCCCTCGTTGTAATTTTTAGAGGTTCTGTGACTATTTTGAATTTTTAGGTCTGAAACTAATTTAAATGATCATTCTCGGGTTTGGGGCCACAAAGGTTCCGAATTCGAATTTTGGTGACTCCGTTGAATTCGGGTTTGGGAGGGTTCTAAGTTAGTTTGTGTTCATGGGGTTCCAAACGAATTCCCGAGGGTCTGAATCCTATTTTTGTTGGTGTTGAGTGTTACTGGTGAACCTAATATCTGGTGCAAGTCCCACTGTTCTCCACGTTCACGGGATGATGGTGCATTACCCTCCACGTTACGGGCCTCACTGTCGTATTTGTGGAGTATAGTGTAGTGAACCTCGGCATTCGCAGACCTCATCCCTGCATTCACGGAGGGTTGACCCCTCTTGATCTCTAAGTTCGCGCATAAGGCTCTGCGTTCGTGGGGCATTAGTGATGCCTGAATAAGTGACTTATTTAAAATGACGGATTCTATTTTAACTCACTATTTTCAATTGTTCAAACTTCATTTTCAAGAGAGATTTTGAAGATTTTCAAAGCAAAAAGATTGGATAACTATTTTCTAACATATTTCAATTATTTTCATTGATTAATTTGTGTTTTAACTTCTAAATTTGGAGATTCAATGGTGGAATTTGAGAATTTTCGGAATGGAGTTTTCTAAACTGAAATCATTGATTTCTCCCTCATCTTAGCTCCGTTTTTGAAGTTGTTTTCATTGTTGAATTCCTTGTGACGTGTAGAATATTTTCATCCATTAATTTTTAATTTTCGGTGATATTTTCTGGCATGAGATTTTTGATCATTTTACCCTTTCTCTCTGAATTATTTGATTCTAGAGTCATTATATTCAATATGTGATTGTAATGTTATATTTGAATATATTGTGGTGATTTAAAGTATCATAGAAGGCAGAAAGCGGAGATTTCAACTTGATTTGAGACTTTATATGAGGCAAGTGGACTTCTAACCTTTTGTTAAGTATGAACAAACCTTGTATGCTCCTATGTGTATGCAATTGAGTATTTTGGGGTAGAAATGTATCGTTGTAGGCCTGATCATTACTTCTTGTATTGATTACTTGTGTTATGATGACATTTATGAGTTGATGTTCCATTGTGATGAAAAGCCGAAGGAAATGGTTCCGATTAATTTTGTGATGATATATGATATATTGAGACATTGATGATATCGAGACACTGATGATATTGAGATATTGATGGCATTGGGATAATGAGATCATTTTGATGTTGATATTATGATATAAATATGATTGCATCTATTATTATTTGTGCATTAGTACTTGTGATGGCTGCGATCGAAATGTGAGTAAATCATGTGGATTGGTAGTCGAGGTCTCTACCGGTCGAGCTGAGGTAATATGCCAGTGGTTCGAGGTCATTTCCAGACAGCCCAAGGTTATTTTCAGACATATGACATGAGCTGAGGATATTAACGGCGATGATCACAGATACATGGTCCATGTATGTCCACTATAGGTTCCGTCTGAGGCATATATATGATCAGCAGATATGTATTCTAAGACAGACATGCATCACGATTTTTTGACATTGCATCGCATTTTATACACCTCATGGCATCCACTCTATCTCATATTATATCTGTTTGGTATAGTAGTATATTATTTATTAGTTTGTGTATTTATTATACCTCTGATCTTGAGTAAGAGTTGGATCTACTTATACGCTTGTATATTGTGATGTTATGTCAGTTGATGGATATGTCTATTTTATTATGATTAGTGTGTGTATATATATTGTGCTGGGACTTTTTTGAGTGCAAGGTTGTAGTTTGGCAGATTGTGGTTGGGATTTAAGGAGTTACTTGTGTTTTTCATTGTTTTACCTTAGGTTTGTCCAATTTGCTGAGTACCCCATTGATTGGTTCTCACCTTTTTATACATTTTTGTGGGTTGTAAGCATGGTCCATCTTGCTAGACTTCCTCCTTGTTGGATCGAGCTTTCAAATTTTTTGTGAGGTAGCTGCTTATGTCTTCAGCAGGCCTTGAGGATTCCACTTTTATGTTTTGATTTTGTTTGAGGATTACATATTATCCACTGCATTTCATTTGAGTATCCTATACATAGAGACTTATACATGTGATACCAGTCCTTGGGATATTTGTAGTTTGTTTCCTTCCGCTTATCTATCTTACTAGACTGTTATCTTCCGCTTTTGTCGTTATTGATAAGTTGTTTGGGTTTTGGGCTTACTCGTCTTAATGGGTTAGGTGAGTGTCATCACACCCGAATTTTGGGTCATGACACTGCCCCTGGTGCTTTTCACCTCTACTAGGGTAGTTTCATTGTATATAATAATTTTCATGTCCGCAATTCCTTTACTGCGAAGTTCTGAAAGGCGTATGTTCATTATTTCACTGTTGATGGTATTTGACCACACCTTTCTAATCTCCATGGTAGTATTTGTTTCTCCATTTGACTTAATTGAGTTATCTTCCTATTTGAATTTTTCTTGAAGGTGCCTTTTCCTTTCATGTTAGTAATAGGCTGTCGTTCCATTTTTTTATGGTTAGTATTTGAACTCTTCTCTAAATTTTGGATTGTGATCTCCAACAAATTACTGGTTGGTGTTGTATTATCCATATCAGTAGTAGCTTGATTTATCTTAGGCTCTGTACTAATATTCTGCATATCAGTGATTTTTAATTTGGGATGGAGGTTTTAGTACTTTTATTGCTATGTCCTTGCATTTAACAATGCATGCAAAAGGCCATGATGGTTTCATACTCCACTCTTTGGTTGATTATCTTAGTTAGCCCCTCCCCATTAGTAATTTCCAAGATCACTTTGTTAATAAGAGGCCTGGTTAGATCAATTTCAACTCTTGCTTTCACAGTGATGGGTGTATTAATGGAGTCCAAATCAATTCAATGATTCTACAGATTGCATCCCACTCATAGAGGTGCCAATTCAAGTCAAGAAGATTTGTCCACACTAATCGATGCAAAAGTGTTGTTGGAGGCTAGGTTGAAGATTGTCGACAACTTCATAATTTTCATAATAATTAAGCCTCCTAAATGTATAAAATTTCTAGGTAGCACATTGAGGTGGTCTTTGATGTCGACAAACTCTATGAAGACATGATGCATATCATAGGCACTAATCTTAATGTTCCCTTTACCCAGAATAATTTTAGTAAATTCTCTTATAATGATATCAGTAGAGGAGCATATTTGAGATAATTTACCGATGATGATCCGTTTGCATTTTTGTGCCAACATCTTGTTTTTCTATTTCATGTTGATGATTTCATGGGGTTTGCACTGTCATCCGATCCTTAGATTTTTGTGATTTCAATTTTCCGTAAGATTGGCATATGACGGGCTTGGGATTTCCGTCATGTTGCTATATGGTTGGGGGCTAACCCCACGAAGCTACTGAGATGAACGGTCAAGGTTTTTTTTTTTATTTTGGAGAAATCTCTTTTTGAAATCCTTAGAGGGAAGACAAAGAAATTGGTCTGATTGCAAGGGAATTTGTTGAAGGTGAAGTCTTGAGTGTTCTCCAAGGAGTGGGAGGTCCACAGTGGTGGACATCTGCCCATCGGTGGGTGCTAAAAGTATTAGTTAGCATTAGTTATAAACACTGGTTACATATTTTTACTGTTACATTGCACTAGTTTTTACTCGACTATTACACTGAAAGTTACTGTTATGGCATTTATGATTCAGTTAGTTAGTTACTGATGTGAGATGGATTAGTGAGTTATTTAGAAGCTTCTAGATGATTCTAGATACAAGTATAAGTCTGTAATATAACTGAGGTCATGAATATTGTGTGAGGCATCACTATACAGATTCATCTTCTTCAATGAAGTTCTCTCTTCTATAATGGTTCCTCTGTTCTTATCTAGCTTCTCAGTTCTTATCTAGCTTCCTCTGTGATGAATTAGCTAGTTTAACATGGTATCAGAGCAGTCATTGCTAGCTGTGGAGATCGAGAGTAGTAGATATCAACCAGAGAAGATCAATTTTCTTCTTTTACTCTGTTGTTGTTGAAGAGAAATATAAATGGCACCTAAGATTGATCCTAGTGATCCCTTGTATATTTGTCCATCGGATACTTCAAGAGTTGTTTTGATCCCTATTAAGTTGGTTGGATCTGAAAATTATGAAATGTGGAGTCGATCAATGAGGATTGCACTGTTAGGGAAGAGAAAATATGGATTTGTGACTGGATTGTGTAGCAGAACACTGTATAAGGATGAACTACATGAGCAATGGGAGACTTCTAATGCTATTGTATCATCATGGTTGATGAGTGTTATAAATGAAGATCTCCTCAGTGGGATTGTGTATGCAACAAGTGCATTTGAGGTAATGGGAGATCTGAGAGAACATTTTGATAAGGTAAATCGAATAAAATTGTATCAGTTACATAGAGAAATTATCACACTCGCAAAAGGGATTGTTTCAGTATCAACTTACTTCACAAAATTGAAGAGTTTATGGAGTGAATATGATGTTGTTGTACCAGCTCCAACCTGTATCTGTCCAAAATCGAAAGATTATGCAGATCACCTATATGAGCTCAGGTTAATTCAATTTTTAAGTGTTTTAAATGATTCATATGATCAAGCTAGAAAACAGATATTGTTGAAAAGAGTTACGCCTAGCATCAATCAGGCATATGCCATGATAGTAGAGGATAAGGTTCAACAATTAGCATATGCAACTAGTGTACGATAAAAATCAGATCCAACTATAATGCAGGTGAATATGAGCTCGGAAAATAGTTATGGAAATCAGAATTACAAAGGAAAGAGGTGTGACTATTGTCAACATAATGGTCACACCAGAGAGAGTTGTTACAAGTTGTTAGGATAACCTGCAGACTAGAAACATAGAAAGAATGTATACAATGAAAACTCACCAAGGATCATTGAAATCAACAGCATCAGTATGGAGGATATAATACTCTAGTACATACATGGATATCACCAAGGAAGTCAAGCCAAGGCTTAACTAGTCACTGGAAACGACTTATGTTGAGAAACAAGTCAAAATGTATCGACTAGTCATGAAGTAAATAAAGAAGTAAACAATTTTGTTTTGGCCAAAGGACAAAGGTTCATAGATGAGGAATACAGGTAGATAATGAGGCTTCTGAAAAAATACACAAAAGGGATAAATAAAATTGACGCATCAAGTAGGGTTACTTATTTTCTGAAGTTACATCACAAGAATGGATAGTAGATTCTGGTGATACTCACCACATTATAGCAAGTAAAGATATGCTTTCAGAGGATCATAGAGTAATCAGATCAGCAAAGTATAAAGTAAATCTTCCTACTGGAGCAAAGGCCAATGTATCATGTACTGGAAAAGCATTTATTTTTTAGGATAAAGTTTTGAGGGATGTGTTGTTTGTACCTAATTTCAATCTCAATTTACTATCTGTATCCAAGATCATTAGGCAACTCTCTTTCTTTGTCTATTTCTACCCTAACGTTTGTGTATTTCAGGACCTCTACAGTGGCAGGATGAAGGGGATTGGAAAGGAGACAGGAGGTTTGTACATCTTCAAGAGTGAGTGTGGACTAAAGAAGGCACAAAAGGCACAGGATCACCAGAACATAATTGCAAGAACAGTGAATCAAGACAGCAGGTTATAGCATGGGAGACTTTGTCATCCCTAATCTCAATTTCCAAAGTCATTAGATTTGTTACAGAATAATAAGGACATAGAGTCCTTGAATAATTGTCATGTATGCCCCTTAACTAAACAAACCCAGGTTATCATTTCTTGTGAGTGGTACTGGAGCAGATATGTGTATTGATGTTGTACATATGGACCTTTGGGGTAGTACAAGATTCCAACCTTTGATAAGAAACACTATTTCCTGAAATTGTGGATGATCATAGTAGATACACTTGGGTTTATTTATCACAACTTAAATAAAAAACTTTTTTGGCACTCAGGAATTTCCTTTTAATGGTTAAAACTCAATTTGGGGCTTAGGTGAAGATTGTAAGAACAGATAACGGCAAAGCGTTTTTTAACTCTCAATGCAAGGAATTGTTTTAGTCCTTAGGTATATTACATCATAGCAGTTGTCCTCACACACCTCAACAAAATTGTGTGGTTGAGAGGAGATAGAGACAAATCTTAAACATAGCTAGGGCTATCAGATTCCAAGCTCAGATGCCTATTAAGTTTTGGGGAATGATTGTCAAGGCTGCAGCCTATCTAATGAATAGGCTACCTTCTTCATCTATTGGGGCTAAGAGTCCATATGAGATGTTATCAAAACCTCCTTCCTTGTCTCATTTAAGAATAATTGGTTTCTTATGTTATGCCTCTATACTACCAAAAGATGATAAGTTCTCAAAAAGAGCCACACCTGTTGTACTGATGGGATATTCTACAACACAAAAGGGATATTTGGTAAGGGATCTTTGTTCTAACAAATTCTTTGTCAATAGTGATATCACATTTCAGGAACAGACATTTCCTTTTGCAAGCATAAAGGCATAAGACAGGAAGGCAGATTATTCTAAACCACATGTGGATGCAAATAATGATGTAGATGAGGAGCCAATTGCAGACTATGATGATGATCTTACGACACCTAAAGAAGAGCCCATTCAAGATTATCCAATTTAGTGCCCTCTGAATGATTCATCAGATGACGAATGTTATACTCACAATGATTAGATACAATAATTAAATGTGATAGAACCCCAAAGAAGAACATCTAGAGTGGTTAAGCAACCTGTGTGGATGAAGGATTATGAAGCACCTAGGAAGAGTAAGGAAACAAGATATCTTTTAGCCAATTTTTTATCTTATAATAACACAATTGTTAGATACCAATGCTACTTAATCAAGTTTTCCACATTGGTGGAACAACAACATTTTCATCCAACAAAAAATGATGAGAGGTGGATTCAATACATGAAGCTGTTCTCGTAACTGTCTTCCCCAGAACCGTTAGAGACCAGAATAATAATGGGAAAAACAGAAACTGGAAAAGAAAA